>CM052538.1:192315148-192332305 GCA_028533065.1 Trachops cirrhosus | reverse complement strand
ACAATAGATAAACCAGTAATTTGGCTTTTAATCAAATTCTGCGCCAAGCAGTATGGGGTCACCGTCTTTGGGTCTAAAATGAGTTTGGGACATGCACGCTGCCGAGTGTCTGGTCCCCTGGGTGGACGTTTGTCTCATGCATAATTCTCAAGTGGGGGCCAATGTCCCCCACGCTCCCCCAGGTGGCCGCCCGGGAGACCCCGGGGGGGCGCTGTGCTGGTTAATCTGTGGTGTGGCCATGGTTACATTGGAGCTATTAAACAAGACCGATGTTGCCTTGCGCGCCCCCCCCCCACACATTTAATACATGCCAAAGATGTGTGGATGCATTAACAGCAATTTTCATCTCCAAATGTCCCATTTACTCAGGTCCATGCATAAAATATTAGTTCTGACACCATGCTCCAGCCTGTTGCAGAGGGAGGTCTCCGGGGTACCTGGTTCTGAGTGCTGTAGCATCTGCTGGAGGGCTGGGGGGCTCCATGAGTGTCTGCAGGGTTACGTTGGGGTTTCTTGCTTCTTTTGGGGTCCCCTGGTAAGTGAAAAGTAAGCCCAGTCCCAGCTAACAGGTCCCCGTTGCAGCAAAACTCAGGCTCTCAAAGGACATCCTGGAAGGGGCAGAAAACGCAGAAAACTGAACTAAAAGGCGTTTAACAGACGTGAAGAATTCGTAAAAGGCGATTAGCATATTCATGCGCTCCTCACCGGCCTCTCCTCTGGAGCGCCACCTCCGTGTGCCCGCGCTTTCCTGGGGTTCACTCCGTAAGGTCCCTGAGGTCATTAGTCAGTCAGCAAACACTCCCAGGTCCCCTCCTGTGGGCCTGACCCGAGTCCCAGGGCAGGGGACGCAGCAGCAACAGGACGGAACACCTCCCGCCCTGAGAAATCGTGCAGCGGAGGGGAAAGGGGCAGCGGATGTTAATACGGGATAATCCGCGGTGGTGGTCAGTTAGGAGCAAAAGTGACCGGCCGAGCCGACTGGGGAGCCGGTGGTGGGACTGGGTGATCCGGGACGGCCCTGCTGAGCCAGGGACACTGCGTCCCCTCCCGAATCCAAAAGCCCTGCTCTGGGGAGGGTCGGCCACTTCGGGGAGGGAGGCAGTGGACACAGAGGGGCTGGGGCTGGGGCTAAGGCCAAGCCCCAGGGGCGACGGTGGCGCCGAACGGAGGCTCCTCGTGGGGGTGCCAGCCCCGCTCAGAAAGGGCCCCCCGAGGCCCAGATGTGCCGTTTGGCCTTGCTCATCCTTTGGAGGTGCTCCCGGAGTTCACCGTTCCCGAACCTTTCCTACCACTGGGTGACTGGACGGGATTGGGCAGGACCAGGGGAGGGTGGGATGCCCGGTGCAGGGGAGCCACGGGCCCCGGCACCGGAGGCCCCTCCGTGGTGCTTTCAGACGCCCTCTGGACCGGAGGGAGCTGGAAAATGAACAGGCCGGGGGCCGGTCCCACCCCGGGCCCACGGGGCGACGGGCACAGAGGCCGCTGTCCTGGGCCGGGCCCGCGACGTGCAGGCCGTCCCCAGCGGGATTCGATACCGGAAAAAGGTTGACTGTATAATATTCATCGCATAGCAAGTGAACACCTCACAGACAACCTATTCCAGGGACCAGGCGCGCTCCGCGCGGAGCTCCTTCCTCGAGGACGCCGTCCGCCCCGCCCCCGGCCCCGCCCCCACAGGACGCAGGACGCACATGCTGGTCCGGGCGGCGGCGGCGTGCAGGACGCATGCGAGGCGGGATCGGCCGCTGAGGAGAGGTCGACCGTGTATTGTGCATCAGGACGGATGCGAACCCGCACGGGCGACCTCCCCTCAGGCGCCACACGGAGCGGCACGCACGGCAGGCAGCCCTCGGCCCTTCCCCGAGGGGGCTCTCCTGCTCGGGGGCTCGGAGGCACGGGGACGGGGCAAGCGGTGCAGACACCCCCCAGGGGCAGGCCATGCACACAGCCCTCGCAGAGGACGCCCGACGAGGGCCCTGACGGACGGACGGACGGCATCCAGCGTCACTGTCACACGTAAAGCGGATGCAGCATGACCGGACTCCCCGATGATGATGCGCCATTCCTGGACCCCATGCACGCACGTACCCGGGTGGCGTCGGGCCTGGCCGTGCGCTCGCGCCGGAGGTGGTACCGAAGACAGGCCATCTGTGTTATATTCGGCATTAATGACGCGAACTCATCACAGACAACCTCTCCTCAAGTACCCAGAGTGCCGCCGAGTCGAGGACTGGGGCCGGTCACCTCCGGGGGCCGCCCTGCGGGTGGACAGACGGGCCAGGTGAGAGGGCGGGGGACGGGCAGCGGGCGCCCCGCCCCGCCCCGAGGCCAGGCCCCCCTCGCACCCTCCGGGCGGGGCCGCGGAAGCCCACCCCACGGCCACCCGCCCCCGGGGGCTGCATCTCCAAGAGTCCTCCGAGGTGAGATTTGATACCGAGAAAAGATCAACCATGTATTATTCGAAGTCGAGAAAGCGAATATAACACGGTCGATCTCCCTTCAAGTACCAGCCGAGGTGCGGAGCGGAGGGCGCGGCGTCGCCGGGCGGGCCCGCGCGCCGCGGTGGATACGGACGGCTAGTGGACCAGGTGAAGTACATTAGAAACAATTACTTTCCAACTGGTCGACCACCCGTCCCGTACCCCAGAGCGGTGCCCGCGTCGACCTTCCTCCCCGAGGTGCCACGGCCTCCCAGGCGGCCTCTCTGGCGGGAGTTGATGCCGAAGAGGGGTTCACCGAGCAACATTCGTCATCCAGATGCAAAGTTGCTCGGGTAACCTCTCCCCAGGCACCATGCAGAGGCTCGGCGCTCGGACCAAGGAGGCGGATGCTTCAACGTGGCTGCGCTGCACGAAGACCCTCCCCGGGGGGTGTGAGCGCGGGGCGCTGCAACGCCACCCTCTGCGGGGACCTCCCCAGGGGCCGAGTCCAGGGACTCTCCGCAGAAGTTGGGGGCAACCCGGGCGGGGGTCGCGCTGACGCCACCTCAAGTGTCCCTTCTGCCCGGCAGTCCGCGCAGAGGGCTTCTGAGCGGGTCAGACCCGGAAGCCGAGTTCAGCCCAGCTCTTCACCTCAGACCCTGGGGACAGTGGCGGCAGGGCCCCCACCCGGGCTCGGAACCTCCCTCCCTCCCTCGGGAAGGTGCGGCCTGTGGAAGGAGCTCAGCGGGGCTGTGCGGGGCGGCCATGCCTGGAGCTGCACTCACGGTGGTCCCACCAGCACCCTCGGAGCCCCGCCTGGGTGCCCCACCCGGGTGCCCTACCCCAGAACAGATCGTGAGGGTGATTTCACATGCAAAAAAAAAAGATGGGCCATCAGATCCGCTTCCTGAACAAAGCAGGTGAAACTGAACAACAATAAAACAATCTTTTAATAAAAGCAGGTGAAACATCAAGAATAAAGGGGAGAAAAGAGGACAGGAAAAGCAGAGACCTGCAAGTGACCTCTCTCCAAACCGGGCGGAGGAGGCTGATGGACGTCAGAGCCCTGGCCCCTCCCGAGTGGACAGCATGGCCAGAACATGCGCCCACGACGGGCTGGCCGGAGAGGCCGGGCAGCGGACGGCCTATGCCACACGCAGAGCCCGGATTATGTGCCCACCACCCATCTGGCGAACCCTGGAGTGGGACCGACAGCAGAATCCTTTTCCTGACGCCAGCACGGGTTCGGAGAGCCCTGCGGGTCTCCCTACGGGGGCAGTGCGAGGCCGGCCGCCCCAGGCCTGTCCTGGAGAAGGAGCCGCGGTACTGACCTGCGGCGCCGGCCGTCTCCCCAGGCTGGCGGCGGCCCCGGAAGGTGCGCGAGAGAATGGGCTGGATGGCGCCGGCTAGCGGACCAGGCGACCCGCGTCATCCACACTCAGGGTAAGTCCTGGGCCGCAGCCCCCACCTACCCTGGGCTGCTGGCCACCTCCGGAGGGTGGCGTGGCTTCTGAAAGTCCTCCGAGGCGGGGGCTGACCTGGAAAGAGACCCACCGTGCAGTGGCCACACCAGCAAAGGACAAGCGCTTTTCTTGCCCCAGGCAGGGGCTTTGACGCCAGAGGCGCCCCCTCCAGGACCACCTCCCGAATGAGGCTCAGCCTCTATGACCAAGTGACATCCAACACCGACGAGGAGCAAATTCTTGGGGTCACCATGACCCCTGTGACCCTGGGGGTCAAGGAGGGAAACACCTGGGAAGGTCCCAGCCTGCCCGTGCACTCAGTAATAGGACTAGGGATAGCTGGCCTCCAGGCCCCGCCCCCTCGAGGGGACGGAGGGTTGCAGAGAGGGTGTAGGCGAGCATGGCCGAGATGGCGCGGGCTCTGGTCCAGCATGCACCCACGTTACCTGCGAGTCACCTGCGGTCAGCACGCCTGGCTGGCCGGCTCTCTGGAAAGCTTTGGGACAGAAGGAAAAGGTCAGCCACATACACTCTGACCCCATGTTTCTACCGACCCATCAGCTCCGTCCAGACGCTCGTGAATTTAACCATTTTCATGAGACCTGTGCCAGCATTGATTTTCATAAAAATGTGTTTTTCAGAGTGAATTCCATTACTCTAATCCAATTCCTAATTTAGTTTTCCCGACTCTGCTGTGGAGCTGTTTTCATTTCTTTTATTTCCCTTGTTATTTTCCCCAAACAATTTTCATGAGGATCAATTCTTTCCCATTTAAACCTCCGAATGCAGATTTGATCCGTGTGCTTTTGCCTACGGTGCACACGCCGTCCGGAGCTCCCGCCAGCGAGAGTTTCCGCCGGCGGCCGCCACACCCACCGAGCTCCATTTCCCCCGGTCAGAGGTGGCGTGTGGTGGCCGCTCGTCGTCAGGAAAATTGGATTCTTCTGCCAATTTGTAAGCAATTGAACATGTTTTACTCTGTGCCATTTCATTTGTTTTCAGTTTTATTTTGTGTTGATTATTTTTATTACTACAATTTAATATAAATAGGATGAAATACTGATAGCATCCGTTCATTTCACAACCCACAAGAACATTGAGAATGCTGTTTGGGGCGGGGGGTAAGGGGGGAGAGAGAGAACAGAGAAACTGCAGTTTTTCAAATGGTTGAGCACCTACTCTTTACTTATTCACAAGGTCAGAATACCTTCCGAGAAAAAGTTGGTGGAGGCAGAATGTCCCCGGGGCCATTGGTCAGAATGGGGACGCACAGAGGGTCCCAGGTGACACGTGAAGCAGGCTCAGCATCGACACCGTCCTCACGTGCCCCAGGTGACCCTCGCCACGCATCGCATCCGGCTCCTGCTCTTTCTCCGCTCTCGTCCTCGGGGGGAGGGGCAGACACCCTGGTCCACGCCGTCCAGGTGCGCTCACGGGGCGGGGAGGCCCTGAGCTTGCCACGGGGTCCTGGAAGCCATCCAGCAGGATTTGATACTCAAACAAAAGTTGCCTTTGTGTGATTCAACATAAATCCAGCGAATTCACCAAGGGCAACCTCTGCTCAAGGATCAAACGTCAGCACGGCTAAGAACACCGAGGCGCCTCTTCACCAAGGCGGCCCTGCCTCCCGGTCTGCTGTGCACCCACCTCCCCCGGGGGCATGCTGACCCCGGCTCCTCTCTCTCCCTCTCTCCCCCTCTGGAGAGGCTGGCATATCCGAGCAGCACGCCCCGTGTGAGCACAACACAGCTGGTCGTAAGAGGCGGCATCATGCACCAGCTCGCACGGCACTGGGACTGTCCCCTGCGCTGGCTCCAGCCAGGCGTGGGCAGTGGGCGCGGCCACAAGCACATGCATGGCAAGCCAGGTCCATGCTCGGGCAGGTCCATGACCAGACGGTCACTTACCCTAGTTGGGCACGGACACCGAGGTCCTGTCCCAAGCTGGGTTCTCCTCCAGGAAGGCCCTGAGCTGGGACTTAACAAAGAGAAGGGATCCGCTGTTTAACGTTCTCTGTCAGTGTTGTGACCACAGGGGGTCCGTCCGGCTGAGAACTGCAGGGGCCCTGACCTGAAGACCCGGCCACCTCCTCGGTGAGGCGGGGAGGGGGCTTTGAGGGAGGCATTGATAAAGAGATGTGCCAACCGGCTACTAACTCCTTCGTGCCGCGTCACGAGTACCAGGCACAGGAGGGACGCATGGGAGGCAAGGCAAAGACTCTGCCCTCTGGGAGGCCGCATTCGAGAGGGCGAGAGGACCGTCAAGTAAGGCCTGCGAGGCGGCAACCAGAGAACGGTCCCGATCGTCACACGGGCCGATGTTTATTAGGCTTCGCCAGGGGCCGGGCGGCTGTCAAAACACTCTGCCCACGTGTCTTATGAGTAGGTTTACCCCATTTCACAGGTGAATAAACTGAGGCACGGAAAAGTGGCAGGTTAAGTAAGTTGGCGAAGACCATACAGCTAACAGGCAGAAGGTAATAACAAACACTGTTAATGAGTCTTGCGTCAGGAGCGAGTGGATAGTGCCATAAAACCTGCCTTTCAATACCTTTGCCTCTCAAGGCTGAGGACCACCCCCCACCTACTTGGAGTTAGTTTTGAATCCCAGACCACCCAGAGGAGGAGGATGGGGGTGGGGAGAGGGAACAACACTTTATGTAAACACACGTGACTTCCGTGGGGATGACGCAAACCTCTCTCCCCAAAGGTGCCTCCCGGGCAGGACGGCTGCCCCCTAAAGAGAGGTCCACCGAGTCGGCCGCGCTCCCTCGGGGTCTCCCAGGGAGGGCAACCGCGGCTACAAAACCTCGGTCTCGCCTGGAAAGTCGGCACCCTCGTGGGGGAGCACTTCTCACAGGGCGGACGACCGCCCCCTTACCCTGGGGACAGGCGCGGGCGGGGACTTCCTGGGCGAGGTTTTCCCAAGGAGAGTTTAGTACTGAAAGGGGATTGGCCGTGCAATACTCATCGTGAAGAGAATGAACACATCACGGACAACCTCCATTCAAGTACCCGACCAGGGTGCGGGCTCCTGGTGCATCCCGACTGCGGGCCTGAGGACAGATGGGACACCGCCAAGTGAGGGGGCTGGCGACACCCCCAGGCGGCCCGGCCCCATTCGGTCAAGTCCCCCTATGAGGTGCGACCCCGGGGTCCCTCGGGATGAGAACCCCGCCCAGGAAGCCGTCCTCAGGGAGCGACGAGCTGCAGCCAAGGTGTGCGGGGCGCCACCTGGCCCGCGCAGGTGGAGGTGAGGATGACCGCTCACCCGTCTCGTGGCGAGTCTACAGAGAAACCTCCGTGCGTTCTGGGAGACCGGCGCCGGGGGCCAGCGGTCACCCCAGCAGTGGACAGCGCATGCAGGTGAGCGAGCCCAGGGGCCACCCTCGGGGGACACGCACACGCTCAGCCCCCCTCTGCCCATTCACTTGGGGACCCAGCTTTCGTTCCTGAAGTTGGCGTCGCCCCAGGGCGCTCCAAGGCCAGATCGGATACGTGAAGGAAGGTCAACCATGTATGATTCAGCAGCAAATAAAGTGAATGCATCATGGAAGACCTCTCTTCAAGGACCGCCACGTCACTCTGGAGCGCGAGATGCCGCTTCTTCCCTCAGGCTGGCGCCACGTCCGGGAATCTTCCCGAAGACGGGCCCCACGGAAGGGCAGGGCGGGGGCCCGCAGCGCCAGGCGAGCGCACGCTCTGCGGTCAGATGCCGTCCACGGTCCGTGTGCTCACCCTGGAGAGAAACGGACACCGAGGGCCCGCCCCGCAGAGGGAGCCCGCCCCGGGAAGCCTCCGAGGCGGCGGGCGGGGGGCGGCACTGGAAAACAGGCGAACCACGTATGACTTGTCACAGATGAAGCAAAGGCAACACAAAACCCCTCCCGCACCTACTGCCCGTTGGCAGCCACCAGGCGCCAGTGCCTCTTCGCCTCCTCGCCTCCTCCAGGAAGCCCCGCTGAGGGCGGAGCGAGCACTGAGACGGGGCCGGGTTCAACCGTCCCCTCCCCCCCAGACCCTGCCGGAGTCCAGGCTCCCACACCCTTGCAGCACTTGGCAGGGTCTCTTAGAAGCACCTCCCGGGGGTTTTCATGAGGAGAGGTCAAGTGCGTAAGAATTCGTTATTTTGATCACAGTAGAGAACAAACATTTCCTCCTTTCATATTGGACCAGAAGTGGACAGCAGAGAGCCCGTCCTCACACAGGCCCTGTGTCCCGGGAAGCCCCACAAAGCTGCAGTTTGCTGCAAAAAGGCCGGCTTGGCAGCCCTCACCGTAGAGAAACGACGGCACCGGACGCGAGCGTTGCTATCCCTCGGCGCGGCACTGACCTTGGAACTGGGGCCTCCTCTCCGTGGGCGTGCGCAACTTCCCAGAAGTCTCCCTAAGGTTAAATTGCATGCTTGGGGTTAATGGTCCAGTAGACCTATGGTCAAAAAAACGAGTCCTCTGCTGTTAAAGGTAAAGTCACGTACCTGGCGGATGGGGCCAGCTCCGTGTCCACCCCGGAAGCCGGCCCTGCGAAGAGGCAGCCTGCTGAGGTCAAGGGTGGTGGCGAGAGCGGGGCATCTGGACGCGACTCGTTCTAAACAGCCAGACAAGGGCTGCGAATGGTAACGGAGAGGCTTCCAGATGAAGGTGGCAGCGTGGGGCCAGATCACAGATGCTGTTCCACGCCCAGGATGTGATGAAATGTTAAGTGATCCTTTAACTCAAGAATAGACCAACACGTAGAAATAATAGAAGGCATCCTTGAAACAAAGGAACAACCAACTTTACTAATCAGGAGGGCATAATATGATTCCGGATAACTGATAAAGAGAAATTGGTGGCTGAGTCCGATCCTGGTAAAGAGCGAACAGTGAACCCGCCCCTCCACAAACGCAGAGGCATCGCGGGTAAAATCTGCAGTCCACTGGTAAAGAAATACCCAGTAGAAAGGAACAGAAGAAAGGAAAACCCTCAGCTACTAATAAACAGAGAATTTAATTTGAGCAACAAGTTTGTAACCGGCCGCCAAGAGACCTACAGGACCCTGCACTGGAGGCTCGAAGAGCCTTTAGTCACAACGTCCAAGCAGCAACTGGGGGTGTGACCTTAGGCCACACCTGGGGTGGGGACCTGGAACGGAGAGGGGAGGCATGGAACTCCACACCGGCCCAGAAGTGACCGGAGAGCTGGTTTCTGCCTGTGCTTTGGGTAGGAAGAGTTCTTCTGCGAGAGATGAAGCTGGGTGAGAGACAGAAGAAAGGTAGGGTGAGCATTTGTATGGCCGTTAGGTATGCGGATCCTCAAGCCAACACACGAGTAGGAAAACTAGCCCCAACTGGTAAACGCCGCAGGTGCCGACAAAATCAAGTGCAGAACTGCAGGGTTCCGGCTTATTGGCACAGGGAAGAAAACGAAACAGAACACCTTAATCCCCCGGATGATAACCCACTCTGAAAGGTTACACAATCTGTCTGGAGCCAAAAGACCCAACAAAGAGAAGGACTTGTACCCCAAAGGTGAGAGGAATTGTATAGTAAGTATCTTCAAAGTGACTAAAAAGATGAAAAAGAACTAGAAAGCACGGGGTGCTCGGATAGTGTGGGGAAAAACCAGGAAGATACATAAAGGTGTATGAGTAAGGCAGCCTCAGCAAATTAAGACCTCACAGAGTATAGCGCCCCCGAGTTTTTCAAACAAAGAATGTAAAGACCCACCAGATAACACAGTCCAGGTCAGTAAGAGCTACACAGGGAAGCCACATCAAAAGCTGGGGAAACACTAAACCCAGAACAGAGTGGAGCAGCACCTGCACAGTTCCAGGGGAAAAAACCAAGATGAGAATTTTATACCTAGCTAAGTTGTCCCTTGTGGATAAGAAGCAAGAAACAGACATTCTCACATGAGCAAGGACTGAAGAGAAAACGTCTATGGGCCACTCTAGAAGAGACAATGATAAAATCCATTTCACTGAGAGATGAATTAAAATGAAAAACTCAAGAACAGAGAAGGCTTCATCTGAGAAAGAAAATTGGTGGTTACTAATGACTTCATTTAAATATAGAACTATGATGAAACACCTGTAAGAATTATGGTTATAGAAAAATGCAAATATTTATCATGGAAAAATTGAACAGTATGAGTAATATCAAACAGGAAGTGGGGAAAAGTGTGAGTGCTGATATCCTTGTATTTCAGAGCTAGCAGTGAAATTGAACAGTTAAAAAAACACGATGATCCCACCAGTAAATAATTTACACAATAAGTTGTCTTAATTTTATAGGGATCTTTTAAGAAGCAGTATTTCTTATGGTAGAGGAAGAACACTTATCAAGTCTTCCAATCTTCAGATTATTCTTTATGTTAAATTCAAGCAAAATTATAGTTAACATTTTAATAAAAAGATGAGGAACAGTGTGATATCCTATTTGTAAAATATTTCCCTTTTTCTTAACTACCTTTCTATTCACATACACGCTCAGACAAGTATCTGAAATTTCTAAAACCCCAATGGTTATTTCTAGGTGAACAAAACATTAGGTAACTCTCTCCCTTTTTATTTACATTTTCCCACATCTTGAATTTTTATTTCAAGCATGTCTCACTTTTAGAATTATCATAATGAAGTAAAATAATAATTTTTTTTTGAACAGAAGAACAAGAAATTGAAAATGGAACTGACCTCCGTCCTCAGCGTTGGCCTCCAGGCCAACAGACAGGAATCCGTGCATTCCCTTTACGCGGCAAAGCTGACGAAACCACGCCCCTTCCCTGACTTGCTAACGTACCTACAAAGTCCTCCCGCCAAGACTAGATTTCATACTGAAACAGAAGGGAACTGTCTATTGCTCTTCTTTAAAAAACTCCCAGGGGCACCGTGGACACCCCTACTCCCCTAATCTCTTAGGGTCTTACACCCGGGCCCAGGCTGCTCCTCCCAGAGGGCAGTATCTTCCATAAACAGACTGAATGGGGGTCAGGCCCTCTGGAGACGCCTATCCGTTAGTTCCGGGGCCAACCACACCGTGAGTGCAGTGCCCCCGACACTGACATCAGCTCCAAGAAGGTGCCTGGCGACATGTGATACCGAAAAGAGATCGACCGTGTATTGGGCATCATTAAATAATGCGAACTCACCACGGACAACCTCCCTCCGGGTACCATGAGGTGGCAGTGCCCACGGCTTCCCTGCATCCACGAAGTCTAGGCATTTGGGAGTGAGTGGCCTCTGAGGGCGGACGGGACACTGAGGATGAGCGGACCGACTGGCTGCACCCCTAAATCAAACCCATGCTCCCCAGCCAACCCCTGGTTCACCAACCCGGGGCTAGTGTGGACGGGAATGCCGCCTCCTGTCCGTGGCTGGCCACGCAAGCCACGCTCAGTAATGCAGAGAAGCGGGCCGCCCGTGAGTCACTCTGAATGCAGCAAAGAGCTCTTGAAACACCACACGTTTGCAGAACTGGTCGCCCAGCGCCTCCTCGGGAAATCTGGGGTCGGCCCAGGAGTCCCCGGAGCGTGTGGGGCTGCTGCGGGCAGGTAAACCAGGGGTCCCGGGGGTCCTGTCTCCTGTCCTCTCCTATATCCCAAGAGCTGACTGAACAAAGATGCTTCTAGATGCCCCTCGAGAGTAGGGTTTGATACTCTACTCTCAAAAAAGTTAGCCATGTGCATTTCAATGCTAATGTCTTTGAAAGTTAGGACGTCCCCACAACCCCTCTGGCTTGTCCTCGAGCTGGTGGCGGCCCCGGAAGTCGCCTTAGGAGCAGCGCAGACACGGGGTTAGTGTGCAGTAGCGTGCGTCTTCGGGAAAGCACTCGCTGAGGGCTCAGCCAGCAGGGCGCCTGCCTCAGACTCGGCACTAGCCCAGGCAGCCCTTCGAGGCAGAATCTGACACTAAAAGAGAGGAGAGCCGTGTATGACTCGCTTTGATGAATCGAATTCATCACGGCCAGCCTCTCTCCAAGCACCATAAGTGAGCGCTGGCGAGCCGTCCCGCGACGCTCCTGCAGAGGCGCTGCCCCTCGCAGGAGCCCTGTGAAGAAGGGGTGGAACAATATTGGGTAGTGGGCCGAGTGACATACTACCACATTAATCGCATGCTCACCCGAGACGCACTTACCCTAAGTGAGTGGGCGCGGTGGGTCCTCCTGGCCAGCAGGGGCACCGCGCGGCAGCTGCCATAGGGTCAGCACGCATGGTGGCCCCTCGGCTCTCAGTGTGCCCATGGCATTTCCTGTGGAGACACGGGGCGCGGGGGTTAGCGGACCGGGCGCCACACCGGATAAATACAGCACGTGCTCTGTGCGCAGTCACACACCATGGAGAGGAGCTGGCCCGCCTGCCTCGGGTCCGCATCAGAAGGCGACGTCACGTCCCAGGTTCGCTTCAAGAAGGCTGTGATGGTGACAGTGATGAAGTGGCTGCCAAGGATGACCCGTCACGCTTTAAGCACACACCCCCTCCCCACCACGGCTGTCCAGGTCCACCAAGCGGCCACCACCGCCACTCCACTGCCACTTCCCCCGGGTTGGCAGGGCCCCCACAACAGCTTCCCGGGTGGGGGGCGGGTGGCCCGTGGGGTGAACAGCGCGCCTGCCCCTCCTGCCGGTGCTCACACCGGCACCTGCTCTGGAGGGGGGCCTGGGGCCCAGCGAGCCGTCTCCTGGGCCGTGCAGGGCGCCTCTGTGGACAGAGCCACAGCCACGCCCCCTGAAGTGGCGGGGCCCGGGGCGGGGGGTGGCGGACGCCCGAGGCAGTGGGCCAGGGCACTTACAGCTGGGCGGAGCGTGGTGTCCCTGGCCGAGCGCCCGTCCCTGTCTTCTCCGCTCGGTGGACGGCACGGCGACGGCTCCCCGCGGTTGCCACGGTGTCCGGGAGGTCCTTAGAGGCAGCATTTGGTACTGAAAAAAGTGTTGTCCGTGAATGATTCGTCATAAGTAAAGCGAATCCACCACGAACAACTTCTCTTCAAGTACCACGGAAAGGCGGCGCCTGGCAGGCGAGGGTCCCTCCGCTCCTCCGGGCGTGGCCTCCAGCGCGGTCCTGCGGGCGGACGGGGACGTGTCAGTGAGGCGGCCCACGCGTCCCGAGAACACGCAGGAGTTCGGGCCGTCCACTCACCTCTTCCGGATCGGTGCCGCCACGCCCCTGCCCCGGGCGGAAATGCTCCCGAGTGGCCAGGGGCAGGGTCTGGAGGTGAGAAGGGGAGGCCGCTGTCGTCCTCACGGCGCCGCAGGAGTTCGCCCCGGTGTGGGCCCCAGGGCGTCTGCACCGAGGCCTTGGACGTCTCGGCAGCGCGCGCTCTGATCCGTCGGGCACCTGCAGGCACCGGCCACGCTCCCTGGTGACTCACAGCTTCCGCTGAACTGCGGGCTGCCCCTGGCCTTGGGGCTCCCTCGGGAAGATCTGAGGGAGGGCCACCAAGCCCTTCGCCGTCCCGGGAGACCCCAGTCCCTTCCCACCCCCTTCTCTCCGTCACCCACCTCGCCCTGATGAGCCACCCAGGAAAGCGACTCCCAAAGGGAGGCCGTCAGAAGTCACCGACCCACCTTCTCCCAAACCCGGGGGGGCCGGCAGGACCAGGTTCCGTTTACCAAGGTCACCACTGAAAGAGGCCAATCCTCGTGCCCAAGGGTCAGCACGAGAGTGTCTCCCCGCCGTCGTCCACACCCCCACAGCTCTTGCATGTCCTGCCTGGACCCGAGCCCATCCCCGGCCAAAGCCCTCACTTCTCATGTGCGCCACCTTCCACCCACGGACGGCCACGTGGCCTCCCGTTTCCTCCAGTGGCATCCTCGCTCCACAGCCCCATCTCCAGGCCATGCGTACCCCCTTTCCGTTAAAACTCCAGGTCACGCACAGCGCTTCGTCCGGCCTCATTCCCCACCGTCTCCACTGTCCTCCCTCGAACACCTCCCGGTTTCCCCCCGGGTCACGACCCCACGTGGATGTTGCACGCAGCTCCCCTGCTCTGGCCTGGGGACTTCCTCAGTTCCAGCTACCTCTGCCTCCTCCCACCCGCCCTTCAGCGCCAAGGTCACTGTGTCGGCGTGGATCCTGGCAATGCTGGCAAGAGCACCTTCTCTGTCAGACCCCTGGCTACCCACGGACTTGCTCAAGACCCTGCTGAGCGAAGACCACCCCTCTGGCTGTCCCCTCTCCACCTCCTGTCCACCTGACCGGACTCGTCCGGCCCTCCCGCCGACCGGCTGCCCCACCATTGGGACAGCCCACGTTCTCCATGCCCCCCACCTCAGCGGGGGCTCTCGTCCCCCACACACACTTCCGCCAGCGCTCCCCACACCCACACAATGGGCCATCCTTGTGGTCAGAGCGATCTTTTCAACGTCCCTCCCTGCCGAGAAGCCTCCCACGGCCGCCACCTCACTCAGAACGAAACCCAAGCGAGCCCGCGCCTCTGAGGCCTCCTCCACAGCCAAGTCCGGCCTCACTGGCCTTCTTGCTTGTTCTCAACGACACCGCAGGCTTTCCACGTGCCACGCCCTCCGTCCGAAGTAGTCCGACCCTGGGTGTCCCTCTGCCCTGCCCCAACTTCGTTCCCATTCCCCCTCCGCAGAGACCTTTCCAGATCCCTCTACTGAACACAAACATCCAACCCACACTCGCTCCTTTCTGGCATCTCACGACACTTGTGTGGACACGATTACGTTCCACAGCACTTACGGTCCATCTTTCCCACCGAGCTGTGAAGTCTCGGAGCGAGGGTTTTCCCCGCGCACTGCTCTACCCCGTTTAGAGGAAAGGGCTGAGAGCGTCTAGAACCCGGCACGGACGTGGGGGTCAGTGTCTGCGGAACGACGGACCCATTCTTCACTGACCAATCCATTCACGGGCCACGCAGTCACTGAGCGAGCATCGTGGCCCGAGCAGGTCTCCCCTCCCCAGAGCGATGACACGGACAGGCTGGGCCGACAGGAGCGTGCGCGGAGGGAGACGCACCGGCTCTGTAAACGCAGCGCACGCCGGGACGGCCTGGCGCCGACACGCTGGCGCCGCCCTCAGAAAGCCTTCCTGGGCAAGAGCTGACACGCAACAGGAGTCTTCCCCGGAGCAGGTGCAGCCGGGCGCCTACGGCGTTCCTGCCACGTCCCGTGCTGGCGCGGCCTCCAGGTGCTCACCTCGCAGGGGCCCCGGCTCACCTGGAGCCAGGGCAGGTGCTCTGTGAGAATGGAGCTCTTGCTGCTCAGCTTCCCGGGGTGGTTTGGTGCCGAAGCCGACACCCCTTCTGGGAGCTCACGGTCCTCCTAGGCAGCCCCCTCCGCAGAGGGCAGTTGCCGGCGCCGGGGGCGCCCGGGCCACGCATCACCGGGGAGTGTGCGTGCTGAGTTCCGCTGGCCACGTACATACCTGGGGCGGGCCGAGGGGCCCAGACCTCGTCCCCGCGGGCATGGCACTGTGCGGGCAGCCCTCCAGAGCAGCATTTGATGCTGAAAAACTGGATGTCCCTGTATGATTCGTCACAAACACAGCGAACACAGCAGGGATAACCACTCCTCCAGCACCGAAGGCCAACGCCGAAGAACCGCGTCTTCGCCGGAGTCGGCCTTGCCTCCAGCTAGTCCCCCTAAGGACGGATCGGGGCCTGAGGGTTGGGGGAACCGGGCGTCTGCGTCGTAAACACGGCCCACGCTCTCCAGCCGCCCGTGCACTCCTGTCCCTGGGAAGCAGCCGAGGCCACGATCTCTTCCCGGCAAGGTCAGCGCTTAAATAATTTCCCTGGCGGGACTCGGCGTGAACAGAGCCAGCCCAGCAAGGAGGAGGTCTTTCCAGGGTCTGGGCACTAGCACGGACACGGAGGCGGCCACCTCTTCTCCCGCAGTCTGTCCTGAGAAGTCACTGGATAGGCAGGGACTGTGGATCAGTTGACATACATCACTGATAAAATGTATGTTCTCTGATCAACCATCCATTCCCCTATCATGGACGGTGCTCCGCCCTCCGGCGCAGGTCCCGTTGCGGCTGGTCTCCCGGCAGCAGTCGGTCCTGCAAAACAGCAGCTCTGATGGGACTAACCGCAAACACGGCGAAGCCCCAGCCGTGGGCCCAACACCGCTCCACCTGGAGGGGGCCTCCGAGACCGCACGCTGCAGCTCGGGGGGCTGCGGGACCGAGCGCTGACTAGTCAAGGCGCAGGCTCTGAGAGGGACCTTCCCTTGGAGCGCGGGGGACGTCGCCCTCCCCGAAGCTGCATTACGTCCAGGAAGGATGCCGCACGGCAGGCACTCCGTCTGTAAGGGAGCACGCGTGGCCGCACGGCCCCGTTGGGAACAGCGCCTGCTCAGGGGCCTCCTGCCTCCTCTTGCGTGCAGGTCGGAGGCCGAGGGTCAGGGGTCGTGGCATCCTCCCTAGACCTTGGACTGGCCCTGACAGCAGTAACCTTTCCCTGGAAGAGAAGTGTCCTTTCTTCCAGGAGGTCCCCAAGGGCGGGACGGGACACTGAGCGCCAAAAGGCCACTTAACGGGCGCTGTCAACACAGACCACAGCGCCCTCTGAGAAGGAGTGGGGCAGAGCTCAGGTGAAGTGGCTCGGCCCCCGGGGGTCCCCTAAAGACAGGCTGTGCCCTCCAGGTCCACGGCCCCTCGAAGGCGGGGCTGACACTGGTCACCTCCCTGCAGGCGGGGCGCGTCCACGCCGTCTTCCAGGGCACCAGAGGGAGGTCGCTGTGTGACATCTGTCCCCGGCAACGCGTCAGCACGCAGACGGCCCCTCGTCCAGCTCCACGTGCTCGTGCTGACGAGAACTCCAGTGTCTCGGGCCCCGAGCTGGCGTCTCTGCTGGGGCTTCTCCTGCGGGGGACGAGTTCTCTGGGTTAGTGGAGCGGGCAGCGCGTCCTCCAACGACGCGCACAGCCCGCACTCGACTCCGCGTTCACGTACCTGCGGGCGAGGCTGACAGATTTCTTACTGTGAAGCCGGCGTGCCCGGACACCCACGCCGCACAGCTGCACGGGGACGCAGCCAGGTGGCCCTCGCCCGTCGGGACGAGTCCCGGGACAGGAAGCGCCAGGGCTCTGCGGTCGCTGCGGGGCCTCGCCCTCAGCACGACGAGGCCCCGCAGGCGGTGGACAGGCCCGACCCCCACCCTGCCCCGGGGTGGGGGGCTGGGCCGCGCCCTGCCCCGGGAGCAGGAGCTTCCTGAGGCTGGCGTGCGGGCTGTGCGGGCGGAGAGGCACGGGCTGAGCCGTCTTGGCGCAGGGAGTGTGGTTTCTTCAAGGACGGGACACACGGCGGGACGGGGAAGCCCAGCGGCTCGGCTGACGGC
>CM052538.1:192175035-192314648 GCA_028533065.1 Trachops cirrhosus | reverse complement strand
CCGGCCCCGGCCCCGGCCCCGGGACAGCCAGGGCGCCGTGCTGCTCCTTCGATGGCGACGTCACGTCCTCGGAGGTCTCCCAGCAGCATTTGATACTGAAAACGTGGATTTTCCTCTATGATTAATCATAAATAATGTACTCATAGAAGGAGAATCTACCTTTTAAATACCAAAGAAGGATCCCGTCCTGGAGAATGCGAACCTCTGCTTGCGTCACCGGACAGGCGCGGCGCGGGGCAGACAAGCTTCCGCAGGCAACCAGGGTGACCACCCGCCACGCAACCCTCACTACGGCGGCGTCTCGGCAAGCAATGGCTCACGGACGTGGGCGGCGCTCGGGCTACAGCCTTCGTGGAGATCCGACGTGGGGTCCGCCGTCTTTTCGCCCCCCTGAGCCGAGGCGGCCGGGAGCGGGGCTCACCCTACCGTCCCTTCCAGAAACATTTCCAAAGCGGCATTTGATACTGAAAACATGGATTTTCCTCTATGATTATCTATGAATCACGTAAACATAGAAGGAATATCCACCTTTTAAATACCAAAGAAAGATCGGGCTCCGGAAGGACAGGTGCGTGTGCGGCTCCTGGCGCACGGAGGCTGGACGGCAGAGCGCGTGGTGTTCAGCCCGGTGGCCGAGCCGTGACCGCCCGCCACGGCCTCCTGGCCCAGCCGGCTCCGCGGCGACGGGGGACTTCTAAAGGTGATGGTCGGCAGACATATGGCGCGAAGGAAGCACATGTTCCGCCGTCCACCATCTTTTCACTGACCCTGGGCGGGCTGGGCGCTGCCTCGCTGCCCCGGCCCTGGCGTCTGCGCGGCCCGCGTTCCCAAGCAGCGTTTGATACCGAAAACGTGGATTTCCCTCTACGACTAACCATCAACCACGTAATCATAAAAGGAAAATCTACCTTTTAAATACCAAAGACGACGAGTCACGGCATGCGCGACCCTGGGCGGGATCCGTCCCGAGTGAAGGGGACGCGACGCAGAAAACGGCGGCTCGGCTGCCGTGGTGACGACAGCGCCACGCCTGCTCCGCACGGGCGGGTGGCCCGAGACGGCCCACGGAGGCAGCAGGACCGCCGCACCCCCCGCCCCCGCCCCCCCTACAATGGCACTTTCACATAGGAAGGGTCCCAGGAGCGTTGGACACTGACAACACAGGATTTCTTGTTTAACTGTAGAAACATAAACATAGGAGGAATACCCACCTTTCCAATACCAAGGAAGGGTTTGCTCCCGGGAGGCTCGGACCTCGGCGGAAGGCGTCAAGAATGAAGGGCACGCAGGACTGGCAGACCCTCCCGGGCGGGGCGGGACCTGCCCACCCTGTCCCTTAGGGAGCAGAGATTTGGGACTCGCCCCCACCCACGCCCTGGGAGGGGTGCGGGGCTGTTAACCTTCCTCGCTCTTCCCTGAGGGGGATTTTGTGTTCAGAACTGTTTTAAAAGCAACTTTAGACACTGAAAACGTGGGTTTTCCTCCATGGTTAACCATGAACCCAATAAACATAGAAGAAAACCCATCTTTCCAATATCGACAATGGCACGGCTCTGGGGAACACAAGCCCAGACACAAACACAGCACTGGCCGGTGGGGTCGGTGCGAAAGGTCGCCGGTTCGATTCCTGGTCAGGGCACATGCCTGGGGGGCAGGTTCAGACCCCGCTGGGGGTGAGCGGGAGCCTGCTGACAGATGCGTCTCTCGTACATCACTGTTTCTCTCTCTCTCTCTCTCCCTCCCTTCCCCTCTCTCTGAAGATAAATAAACCTTTTTTTAAAAGAATAAACACAGCCCAGGGTGGGGGGAAGCACATTCTACATTCCACGAATGAACTGTGGTGTTGGAGCCCAGCCTCTTCCCCGCCCGATGATGGGCCTGATTAAAAGGCGCAGGACCAGGAGCCCACCCTGCTGCCACTTAGCCTGCCCCAGGGGACCCCCGCGCCTCTGCCCCGAAGGCTATTTCACAGCCAGCAGGTCTGATTCTAGAACAAAAGCGGGAACTTCTAAAATCCACTATAAGTAGCCCTGGCTGGCGTGGCTCAGTCTACTGAACCAAAGGGTCGCCAGTTCTATTCCCTGGGTTGCGGGCCAGGTCCCCATTAGGGGGTGTGCAAGAGGCAACTTACACATCGATGCTTCTCTCCTTATCTCCTTTCCTTCGCCTTTCTCTAAAAACAAATAAATGAAATCTTAAAAAAAATAAATAAAGCCAGCACAGTAGGGAGGACCATCCTCTAAGTTCCAGAAGTACCGCAGAGAGACAAAAACTACCAAATCCCTGACATCAGTACCATCTCCACGAAGACCTTCTAAGGCCCCTGATGACAAAGGCCATGTAGAAGTGGGTGCCGGGTAGGTGAACGAACATCCTTTCATGTACCCTGAAGGGATGAGGACGTCACAGAACCTTCCAGCAAGTCAGACTCACGTCCAGAAGGTCCCACAGGCAGGATGGGATAAGTGGACACGCTAGGCTGTCTGGCGCATGCCAGACAGAGCAGATCGCCAACACTGTCCCTCCCAGCGCAGCCGAGTGGGAGCAGGGCACCAAGCCCGCCAGCCAGGCCCCCCCACAGCCGCGCAGCTTCCAGGCTGGTCTGTCGGGCAGCTTGGACGCGGGCACTCTGCACAGCAGCTCCCGAGACCCCTTGGGGAAGCAGGCCTCTAAAAGCGAACGATGAAGCTCCGACAGTCCCAGACTCAGTCCCTGCCCTGCAAGGCTGCCGCCACCTCCGGAAGTCCCCCTAAACATGAGCGCAGTCCTGAGGATCAACGGGCCGACGACAGGACACTGCCCTGTGGCACGCACAGTCCCCAAAGGCTGTGCCACGCCCAGCACCACGGCCGCCTCCGGAAGTTGGCACCGGCCCCGAAGTCTCCGACCCAGAAGGCAGAGCCTGCCACAAGGGCGGGGTTAGGGGCTCCTCCCGAGCAGGGGCGGACCCCCGGGTAGGTGAACAAGGGAGCACCTGTCGCCCACACAGGACCAGAGCTCCTCCCCGGCAGGTACAGCACGTAGGGAAAGCCACGCGGACCCCCGGAGCCCCCCAGGCACACCTGGACATACATAAGGCAAACACACACGTGCACGGGCAGGTGTTCTGCACTCGCCGCCGGGAGCAAGGCACACGGCCCAGGCTGGGGCCGCCTCCCTGAGGCCCTGTCCGGGGTGCGCGAGACTCGCTGGTTAGGGGACCGGACGGCCTGAGGTGTGAGCAAGGAAAGCAGCCTCCACGTCCCCGGGAAGGGCTCTTACAAGCAGAACCATGAATGAGGATGTGCCATTGAGGAACGATCACTGGCTGGGTTGTGATTATCAGTATGTTTATGAATCCTCACCCAGGAATATGTTTATTGGTTTGAGAGAGAGAGAAATACTGATGTCAGACAGACACATGGGTCAGTTGCCTCCTGTGCACGCCCCGACCAGGTATCGAACCCACAACCTAGGTACGTGCCCCGACCCAGGATGGTGTAAGGGACGATGCTCCAACTCACTGAGCCACTCAGCCAGGTGGGTTGTTACTATTATTACTTTTGGCTGAAGTGCAGGCAGCCAGGCAAGACCTGGACTAGGGGCAGTGACTGGCCATGAACTCTCTCCCCTTCAGGTGTCCCGGGAGAACAAGGCCAACCCTCCTGCCGCCTCTTCACGAGGCCGGCTTCCCTCCAGGGCTCTCCTGCTCTGGCCGAGGTGCCAGCCTGCGTATCAAGGGCCAGCGAGTGGATGCCCGTGTGTGCTTGCTGTATTGTTTTCACCACTCCCCTCCCCTGCCCCCCTCTCCCCCCGGCATGGCCTTCCCTGAGACTGCTGCTGGAGCAAAGCACCTGTCCACACATCTCCAGGAGCCCCCTGCCCGCTGCAGAGCAGAGTGCAGGGGAAGGAGGGCAGCCCGGCCGCGGGGGCCGCACGCCGAGAAGCTTCCGCTCCCGAGCAGGTGCTGCGGGGCTGGACTGGGGAGCGGGGAGCGGGGCCGAGGGGCAGGGCGGGGCATGCAAAGGCCTTCTAGCTTCGCTTTCTGGGGGCCTTGGGAATCGTACCCTTTCCAAACATAACTGGTATTATGCCTTTTGAAAAAGTTATCAAGGTACAGTTACATCACAATCAGTTCAATATAAAACCACCGGTGCCCCGTCACAGAGTCATAAGAATCCCGCAAACCGTCTCTCACGCGCCGTTGTAATTTGCTCAGGGCGCACCTGCGTCTTCGCGATGCTTCTAGAGGCTAAGCTTTGGAAACCAAGGGACCGAACAGGGTGTGTTTCTGGATTGGTTCAGAATCCGGAAAACTCGGTGAGACGTGTTTTTGTTTACATCACTTTGCCAACTTTTAAAAAGACAGGGGTGTCGTAGAACCACACTTTTCACATTAACACATTTACCTTACGAGAGACAGGGTTACACAATAATTCATTAAACATTTTCTCAACTCGCAGAATCAAGAAGGAAAGGAAGCACTTGCCATCTGGCCGACCACCTGCTCCGGCCCCTCTGAGGGGCCGACACTCACACCCCGCTCCTGACCGGCGCGTGCGCGGTGCGTCCGTCCAGAAGGCATTTGATGAGGAAAAGAGATCAACCGTGCAATATCTGCCACGAGCAAAGCAAATACATCACGGACAACCTCCTCTCGAACATCCCAGACCAGCTTCTGCGACCCGCTGCTCCGCGCCGGGAGGTCCTCCTGCAGAGAACGGGCGAGGCTGACACGCGGGGAAGAGAGGCCCCGGGCGTGCCCTCGGGGACCCCTCCGACGTACCTGGGCGTGGGGGCGCCACGGTGTGCGCCCTCCACCTGGGCAGTGAGGCTCCCTTCGGGAGGAGGACTACCCTTCACGGCACAGGCACACCAGACTCAGAGTCAGAGGCTCCTCCAGGACGCCCTCGGGCGGGCCGCAGAGGTTCTCCGAGCACCTGCGGGTCGGCGGCACGGCCCCACCCCGGACACGCCGCCCGCTGTCGATCTCCAGTTCGCGAGCCCCGGGAGGCGCCCTGCGGCTGTGCCTCCCCGGGAGCGGGCACCGCTCACCCAGGAGGGGCTCCTGAGCTAGAGAAGCAGGGCGGCGTGCTCGCCCCACCGAGATGCACCGCACGAGCCCGACATCACACCGCCACCGCTCCCGACGCGGTTTCCCGTCCAGGGAGGTCTCCGCGGGGGACCGGCCCCAGGGGACGAGCGCAGCAGGAGCCGACCGCACGCCGAAGCCAGCACGCCCGGAGCCGCCGCGAGGCTGCCATCGGTGCCTCCGCCCCGTCACGGGCGCTGGGCCTCAGAGGTGGCGCATGGCACTCAAAGAGAAGTGTACCTGGGTTTTTCGTTTCCAACAAAGCGGAAAAACACAGATACCCTCTGTTCCAGTGCCAGAGTGCAGCCCCGAGGGCCGCCCGAGGCCCCTCGTCCCGCGGGCAGAGCTCCAGGCAGTGCCCCGAGGGGCGCGGACGCTGCGGTTGACGGGCCGCCCAGGGACCATGCCTGCTGCGCACGTGCTCTGCGACGGCGAGGCGCCACTTACCCAGGGAGGGCGGCGCCCCGGCCCCGAGGCCTCTCCTCCAAGTCGGACTTGATATTGAAAAGAGGTTGGCCAAGAATGACTCGTCATGAACCAAACGAATCCACCTGGGAAAACCTCTCTCCAAGTACCACAGAAGACAGCCGCCCGCGGGCCCCGGCACCTCCTCCGGGAAGGCCGCCGGGATGGGCGCGCACGGAGGCTGAGACCCATCGACGGCGGTGTCACATGTCCACTCACTGGCACGGACTTGGGGCCGGCACCAGTGTCCCTTCTGCGTCGATGGCACCTCCGTCTAAGGCAGGCCTGGAACCTGGAAAGAGCAGGGCTGGGGGCGGTTAGTCCCGGCGAGGGGGAAACCCCTCTCCCGGGACCTCAGGGGCCGCTGCCTTCCGCCACAGTCCGTGCCCCGTCAGTTCTGCTGCACACGTGGGGGTGGCAGTCCCCCAGGCGAGACGCCACAGGGAAGGCGCACACACCTGGCCGCCACCCGCGGCCCAGCCCGCGGACACGTGGCGGGCGGTCTCCACGGCCTACTGGTCGCCGTTGCCGTCACCGCTGCGCCCTAGTTGTGTCGTGGTTCTGGCTGCTGTCACCCGAACCCCTTTCTGAGGTTGGGGACTTCCTCCCCACGGTCCCTGGGGACCCTGGCATGTGACCGCGGTCTCACCAACCGCACATGTTCTCAGAGGTGGCATGGCCTGCAGCTGGACAGCAGGCGGCCGGACACCGAGTGTCCCCGAACCCGCCAACACACGGTGGCCGAGGGTGAGTCCTTCTTGGACGCACCAAGCAAGGCGTGACACCAGGAGGCCTCCCCCCAAGTCCCTCCGGGGCAGGGGGCTTTTCGCGGTGACAGTTGACACCGGAAAAGAAGTGCACCATGTTTGTTTCGTCACATAACACGCGAAAATAACATGGGCAACTTCTTCTCAGGCGCCGGAGGACAGCGTGGCGGGCCCCGTGCGCACGGCCCCTCCGGCCGTCGGCCGGTGTGAGGGACGCGGAGCCGGGACAGCACAGGGGCACCGGGCCCCGAGGAGGCGGACGCCGCCCGCGGCCGGCAGGGTGGCGTGTCTGGGGAGCCCCCGATGGCGCGGCCGACCCTGCGCCCAGGCGGGTGGGTGGTCCTCACTGTGGGTGCGGCTGCCAACCCGACAGCCTCCACCTCGGGGGCCCGGGAAGTCCTCTCGGGCAGGAGTCTGTGAGCGGGGCTGGGGGGTCCCGGGTGACTGGTCTCAGCTCCGCAGCTGCTCACGGACAACGGGACAGTCCTGGACCCTCCAAGGACATCTCTGCGAGTCAGCGAGGCTCCTCTTGGAAGACGGAACCGAGGACACGGAGTTAGACGGACCGAGCCCCGAGGCAGCATTGGCTCTCTGCAGACTGCCCATTGCGCCTTGCGTGGGCCCAACGCCCTGTGTTCCTCCTTAGCGGTGCTCCTCGTTTGCAGGCACCAGCAAGTCCGATGTGACTTGTGACAAGCACAGCAAACCCGCCACAGAACGGCAGGGACAAGGAAGCGTTGTCTGCCCCCAGGTCAGCGTCCCTTCCGGGAAGTCCAGGGAGACCGGCGCCCTGAGGTCAGGACTGGTCAGGGGACGCGCTCGGGAGGCACTGTCCATCCTTCAGGTGTCCCCAACGCCAGTGGCCCGTTCCTGGACACAAAGCACATTAGGCATGTATTACTTATATTAGTCACGTATTGATTCATCAATGAAACCACCAGGACAATACTTTTGAAGTACAAAGTAAATCCACAAGAAAAGTTCACTTTTCTCCAAGAACCCGCCTTAGCTAGGATACTGAGGAAAGCTGAACCAAGAGACGCACATCATTGAATAAACGGAGGCTTTCTCCTCACACAGTGGCATGGGGTCATCTGTTTATATCCCAAGTAGGATACAACCCAACTCAAAGAGACGTCAACAGAAAAGGAGCGGAGAGGCTCGTACGACTGAGAAGCGCAGAGGCAGGGTGAGCTTCAGGCAGGGTTTGATCCAGGGGCTCAAACAGCCTCACCCAGGTCCTGACATCTCTCTAATTCCCAATCTGCCCTTTGTGGTGCAGGCTCCCCACTCTGGGTCTGCACAGGTCCCTCCTGCAAAGGCCCAGGCTCATCCCTCTTGGTCTGTGAGGGGCCGTGGGTGCTTCAGGCTCACATTATCCATTCACCTGGCCGAGGGGCCACGGACGGTCTACTCTGACAGCTCTCACCGGAGAGGGAGAAATAGGTCCCTTCCCAGAAGCCTCGGCAAACATCCCCTCAGATGTCACCGGCTCCGTGGAGTTAGGGGCCCACCTGTGAGTCAGTAACAGCAGCGCACAGAGAGGGATAATGTAACCGCCTTAACCCTGGGCAGGTGTGTGGGGGGATCCATCCAACTCAAACCACGGGGTGGGAACTGGGGGGCTTTCCTGGGCTAGATCGGGGAAACTGAGGGAGGAAACAGGCGGGGTGGCGGAACCCTCGGCCAGCACCACAAGCGCCAACACGCACTCCCTGAGGCCGCGCTCCAGCCAGGACGTCTTCGAGGCGGAAGTGGATACTGAAAAAGAAGTGCACCGCGAATGTTTCGTCACAGATACAGCGAAAAAGACACGGGCAACTTCTCATTAAGTACCGCAGGTCACGACGTGGAGCGACGCTGCTTCTCAGAGTCGGGCGCTGCCGGCGAGCTTCCTGAGAGCAAAGGGTCCGAGAGCGTGCTGGGGACGCGCCTCCGTGGGAGGGCACAGAGACGCGGGCGGTGTTTGCCGAACACGGGCAGACGGCGCGAGGACAAGGGCGACGGGCGGACCCTGGGCCCCGACTCACATTAGGCCTCAGCTCGGCCGGCAGCCGCAGGTCAGCGAGTCATGAATGAACCCCAGGTCCTCACTGGCCCCTGTGGGTGACGGCCCCACGGCCCCACCCCCTCACTGACCCACACAGCCACACCCTCTCTGGACTCGGACGTGAGACTTGTTTAGGTCAGGGGCCCGTGAGCAGGTGTGTGTCAGCCAGAAGCAGTCTCTGGGTTGCCACTCACTTTCTTGTGCCCCTGTGTCGCCACGACAACAGTGTGCCATCCGGACCAAGAGGACGGTGACAGGGGGCGAGTCCCACCTTCGCCCCCAGAGGAGGCCTCGTCTCCAGAAGCCGTCCTAGGCATGGAAGGGTGACCTGGGATCAGCGGAGCAGGGGACACATGTGCCCCGCTGAACGTGTGCCCTCGGGGGGCTGCCCACACGCCCGCCCGCGCCGAGGACGGCGCCAACACCCCTTCCCTGAGGCTGGTGTCACCTCCGGAGTGCGTCTGGGGCAGGACCTGCCCCTGGGAGCCACCAGGCCGTTTGGGTCCTCATGAGCCAAGCCGGGCCGGACCACAGACCCAGACAGGACGACAAAGCCTCTTCCCCCACGTCGTGATCGCGGACTTGGAGTCGGCCCCGCGAGAGGCCGGATTCCCGGCAGCCGCCACCCGCAAGGGGCACACCGAACCCACACGCCAGCGGTCCCCAAGCCGTTCACTCACCCGTGGCGCTGCGACGCTGGTGGCCCATTTCCCACGTGGGACATCCTCCAGGGTGGGGCTTACTACCGGAAAAGCGACGGGCCACGTAACAATTCATCACGCCCACGGCCGGCTCGTTCAGGCACCGCAGGGCTGACCCCGAGGCTCGGGCGCCCCCTCCGTCGCTGCGGGGCGGGCCTTCCCTGGCTGGGGCGCCGATTCCAAGGCCCCTCCCTGCCATCCCCTGTGGCCGGGCCGATGGCCCCTCTGGGCAGGGTTTGACGCCGAAGGAAAGACTGGTCACTGGCAGTTGCTTATCTCTACGTTCAAGAAGGTGGGAGGGCGAGTCCCCGGTGGCAACCCCTCTCTAAATAAATACAGCAGGTTCACACTGGCCTCCAACCCTCCTCCACCTTCTCCCGAGTCGCCCTGAGCACCAGGATGGCGTGCCACAGACGGACTGGGTGCTGATGGATAGTCACACGGGTGACCTACATCACGAATGAAGTGCACGTCACCGGTCCGCCATCCCCTCAGCCACCCTGGAGAGCGGTCGGCACTGCGGTCATCGGTGTGTCCGGAAAGCCTCCCTCACCACAGCCACATGCAGCTGCCCCCAGGACCTGCCCGCGGGGGCCCTGCGTCCCAGGGCCGTCCCGCCCGCCCCCCCCCAGGGGTCCGCCCGCCTTTCTCGCGCCCTCTCGGAGCCGGCAATGTCCCTTCCCTGAAGGCCGCATGGGGGACAGGAAGTGCCTCCAGGGCGGGAAGTGATACTAAAAAAGAGGTTTCCCGTGTATGTTTCATCATAAATAAAGAGAAGACAACACGGATAACCTCTCCTTCGAGTATCGAGGTTGAGCGATGATCAAAAAAAAAAAAAAAAAGAAAGAAAGAGAAACCCAAAACACAAAACTGCAGCATCTTGGTGGACGTTTGCGGCGCCTGCGGGACTCCCGAGCCTGCCCTGCGCCGGGCAGACCGGGGGCCTGGAGCGCTCTCTGGGGGTCGGCCGCACACCCCGAGACCGATACCGAAGAGGTCACCCAGGAAAGAGTCTCCACCAGTGCAGAGAACAGCCAGGGCCCCGCCTCCCCCCGGGGAGCCGTGCTGACGGGGAGCCGTGCTGATGCAGAGCCCTGGGCTCCTCGGGGACGTGGCCCCGACTCTGGTCTGCACCCCGTGGTCGGGAGGCAGGTGGTGGGCTGGCACGCGGCCCCACACAGCCTTCCGGGAAAGGCGGGGTTCTGAAACAAGCTGTCCGGGGTCAGGTGGGTCACTAGTAAAGGGCGTGCCCACCCCACCTTCCTGCCGAGGGAGGGACAGCTGGAGACAGAGCCAGGACCTCATCCTCTGGCTTAACGCCACTCAACGCCTTCCACTGCCTTCCGTTTCCATCAGTAGAATAAAGGAACTGAAAACGAATTTCTTCTCGGGAAGCCAGCTCGCCACTGCTTGTGCCCACTCTGGATTGAGCTGTCTTTTCTGTTTCTCTGCCTAAGTCCTTTCACCGTAACGGCCTCCTCGTAAGGGGCACTGGTATCTCCAGACTCTCCCTTCCACGCAGAGAGGCCAGCCCCGATCTGCAGAGAGACAGGAGGCAAAGCCGAGGGCAGGGGAAGTGCGGCTTCCTCTCTCCGGGCTGCGCAACGGGCCCTCCCTTCTCGCCTCAGCCGGGCTCGGAGCGGAGGACCGAGAGTCCCCGAGCCAGCCGCCTCCCTCTGCCCTCCCCACCGCTGCCGGCCCCCGCTGACCCACCGGAGCAGAGCGTGCCCAGTCCGCACGACCTCGCAGCCACCTGCCCTGGACGCAGCAGAGGCGAGGGCCCGCCCACCGCAGTCGCTTCTGCTCACCTTTCTCCTTTCCCGCAGGGCTTCCAGGTGGCCGGAAGGATGCTCGGACACCAGCGGAGATGGAGATCGGTGTGCGGGCCATTGCTGCCCCCGCCTCTGGAGAGCTCGTGTCAGACAAAGGGGTTGACGTGGAAAGAGCTGGCCTTTCTCAAGAGCCCAACGCCTCCTCCCCCAAGGCCACAGAAGACCCCAGAACCCAGGGGCGTGGCCTACTGCCCTACAGCCAAGGACCTACCTCTGGGCCTTGTCTTCGGCGCCAGCCAGGAAGCACCTTCTGCCCCGAAGTTCGGCACCGCCTTCCGGAAGTCCCCCTGAGGAGGAAGGACAAGGAGTGTTAGGGTCAGACATGCCGTGTGGAGCAGGGAGCACGCGTACCGGCTCACTCACCCTGGACCGGGGCCGACGGCTTCGGGCCGGCTTGGGACGCCTTCCGCGCTGGCTCCTGACGCTGAAGAGGGGTCAGCAGGGACGGTTTGTCAGAAGAGAAATGAATCCACCGCAGGAAACCGCTCCCCGAGGGCCACCGAGAAGGACCACCCGCAGAAGCACAGCCGCTTCCCCACACCAGCCCCGCCTCCCGAGGGCGCCTTGGGTGCGTGCAGTGGTCAGAGCCCGGGGCTGTCCTGGCAAAGCGCACAGCCTGTCGGCCACTACCTGCTCCCTCCTCCTGGGTCAGCGCCGACGACGGAGCTCTCCCCCTACGTGGGCGTCATGACATCAAGCGTTCCTCCAGGCTGAAAACAAATGACCTCCAGAATCCTTGCTGGAAATCAACAGTCCCTACCCCAGACCACGTCTGAGTGCCCCCATGGTCTCATCTTCATGTCGGAACTCGTATTTCTTCCCCAAAATGTCCTCGTGTCCGCAACACCCTTTCAGGGATCACCGGGCGCGGAGGGGCGGCAGTCCAGGCCTCCGACGTTGCCTGTCCAGGGCACGCGCCCCATGCCACAGGCGCTCACCCAGCACAGGCCGGGCTAGGCCGGGCCCAGCACTGAGGGCGGCGAAGACCAGCCATCGCTGTGCAGCGGGGCCGGGCGGGCAGCGAGGCCGGGCGGGCAGTGAGGCCGGGCACGCACCGTTTGTCCGAAGCAGGGACTCGGGGCCCAGGGGACCTACCTGCATGCAGGCGGAGAGGCATCTTGGGGGCGCCGCCGCCTTCCAGGTGGGCAGTACGGGGGACGTCCTCCTACGGACGAACCAGATACTGAGCGTCAGTGGGACAGGTGCTGACGGGGACAAGGACAGGCGTGGTCCGCCATCATTTGTGACCAGAGCACCCCCTCCCTGACACTGGGGTGTGGACCGGAGCACCGCCACGGGGGCCTCGGGTCCCGGAGGAGCGGTCCCCCGGCTGCATTTCATCCTCGTTAAAGAAACAGGAGCACAGAAAACCTCCTGTACAAACTACCGCTCACGCCGACTCGCGTCCCACTCCTTCCTCCCCCGACCTGACACCGAGGGCTGGATGTCCTGTCAACACGGACGGCCCCTGATGTTAGTAAGAGCAGGTGACGTGACTTGTTAAGTGGGGGGCAGAGGCTTCGGGCCCGGCCCCCCGTTTCAGCTGGCGGGGTGGAAGCTGCAGGCAAGCCCCTCCCTGAGTCGGGGACCCGGACCAGGCCGGCAAAGCGGGTCTGATACTGGAAAAGAGGTTAGCTGGGTGTGTTCCATCCTCATTAAAAAACAGACCCCAGAAAACCTCTCTCCAGGTACCACCGATTGACGGGGACAAGAACACCGTGGATTCTTCCCCGGACTTGACTTCAGTCCTGGAAGTCCAGGCACCAGGGACCGGACACTGCGCACGGGCTGGCTACCCCTTGGACGTAGGCCGTCCATCAGCCACATCCGAGAACCCCCTCGGAGCGGCCCCCACCGGCCTCCTGCACTTCGTGCAACGGCGTCACGCCCGAGGGCAGTGACACTGTAGAGATGCCGGCCACAGGAGCGATCGCGGGCTGGGTTACCCCCTCCCCAGGAACCCTTCTCTGCTGCCCTGCGCCGCGGCGGACTGCCTGAGCACTGTGGGGGGGAGGTGGCCCAGTGACCGGTGTTGGAAATGAAGTGCCCGCACTCTGGTCAGGGGGTCACCCGAGCACCCTGGGGTGGCACAGGCAGCATGCCCACCCCCCCACCCCGGACTCGGGCGGCCTCCCATCCAGGAAGCCCTCCAGCGAGAAAGACCCCGGCTTCGTTCGCCACATCTGGCGCCCGGGCAGCGCAGGCCTTGCAGGTGCTCTTCCTTCCGCGCCCGGCGGAGCCCGGCAGGCACCGGGCCGCCGGCTCCGCCCCCAGAGCTGGCGGGCGATCTTCCGGCGGCTCTCCCGGGGGCAGGCGGATACTGAGGGTTAGTGGACCAGGTCACAAACGGCACAAGTACAGCGTGTGCTCTCTGGTCAACCATCTCACGTATCCGGTGTCGCCGCCACTGTCCTCGTCCGCGGGCGCCGCGCTGGAGTGGAGCACTGAGAAGAAGGCCGCCACACGTGAGTCACCGCCGCACGGGACACGCACGCGTCTCAAGCCCCGCTGAGCTGCGCCGAGAGCAGAGCCGGGCACCCCCCCCGCCCCCACGGCTGATGTTAGCTCCAGGAAAGCTTGCGAGGCGGGATTAGATACTGCAAAGAGGTCGACCGTGTAATGTGCGCCATCAATAAAGCGAACGCGCCACGGACCACCTCTCTCCAAGTACCAAGCGGCGGCGGCGGCCCTGACACCGGGACAGTGGCTCCTTCCTCAAAGCTGCCATCACCTCCTGGGAGTCTTCCGAGGCGGGGTGTGACACCGAGAAGCAGACCATGTGTCCTACGTCATAAATAAAGCGTGCACACCATGGTCAGCCGCGCCTTCGAACGCCGCGGAGTGACGCGGACCCTGACCCTCTCCCCCAATCTTGGTATCACCTCCAGGAAGCCCTTGCGATGGGCGCCGAAAGTTGCCAGGAGCCAGCAAAGGTGACAATGACCGCAAACCCATGTCCAATGTCACTACCGTCTCCAGAATGCCCTGCGAGGCCGGGGCTGGGTGGGTAGTATTCGCTGGGGGACCAAATGGCCAATGTCGTGAGTAGAGCAGTGGTCTCCCGCCAGTCACCTGGGACGTGTGCCGCCCGGCGCCTGCCACACGGGCCCTGCTCTCGAGCTGGCACGGCCTCCAGGAAGCCCCCTAAGGCTGACTGATGCCGAGAACCGGTGGGCCACGCCGCACGCGGCACAAAGCGCCCGCGTGCGTGGCGGCCCACCGCCTCTCCGCGTGCTGTGGGGTGGTGCCGAGGCCAGACCACCGTGCCTCCCACGAAGTCGGCTTGGCCTCTGCAAAGCCCTCTGCGACTGGATTTGATATTGAGAAGACGTGGACCATATTACATACGACCTAGAGACAGCGCATGTCCTATGGTCAACCATCTTTTCAGGTACCGTGGGAAGGGCTGATGTCAGCACCGGCGTCTCTCCCCCGCATCGGCGCCCCCCGCAGGAAGGCCTGGGAGGCTGGATGCAGTATTGAGAAGAGGCCGCCATGCAAAGTCTGCGAAAGATGCAGTGGACGCAGCGCAGAGAAACCCCTCAAGAACCCAGAGTGGAGGTGACGCCAGAACGAGCACTCTGCCTAAGACTCGGCACCGCCTCCAGGAAGCCCCCCACGGTGCGTCTGCGGCTGTGAAACGGTGGTCCAAGGAACATGCTTTGTGAGTGAAACGTATGAAGCATGGTCACCCTCTACTAAGCGTCCCAAAGCAGACCGGTGGCTCGTCTCCAGAGGCTGACGTGACCTCCCCGGAGACCTGCGCCCTGAGCCTGGCACCGAGGAGCAGACCATGTTCCATACACGGTTAATAAAACACATGCAGTGCGGTCCAACCCTTGCCAGGTACCGTGAGGTGGCTGCGGACGCCACAGCCAGGGCTCCGACGGGACTCTGGGGCCGGCTGCTGCGTCTGCGCGTTCTCCGGGGCTGGACTGGAGAGAGGGGAGGGGTGGCCCGGGGCGCGCGATGCCGGTAAGCGTGACGGGCCCGTCGAGGCTTCGAATAGGGTCAGTGTGGGGTCCGGCCCAGGGCGTCTTCCCCGAGAGGACTAGACTCGATATGGAAAAAAGACAGACTGGACACGCATCGTCAATGACAGTAACGAGTCAGCGGGTCTTCCAGTACCTGCAGCGGCACCGTCTCCCGCGCCCGCAGCGGCCTCCGCGGGGGCGCGCGGTCCCCGGGCTGTCGAGGGTAGCTTGGAGGACGGCGAGGGGCAGGACGTGCGACGGCCCTCCTTCGTGAACGTTCGCGGCCCCGGGCGCCGCTTCTTCGAGCGCTCGGGTGGGGTGTGCCGACCGACCGACGCGGAAGCGGGACACCTTCCTAGAGGTTGTCACCGTCCTAAGGAAGTGCTCGGAGGCTGTGTTTGACACTGAGGAGAAGACCGTGTTGCAAGCATTAACAGGTTAAGTACAATGTAACAGTCTACCATTCCGCCAAGTACCAGGGAGCGCGCGGGGCCGAGGCTGCGCGGTGTCTCCGGCTTCAGGCTCTCTGCGGGACGGTTTGGATGGCTGGGCTGGATACCAAGAAGCGGTTTACCGTCCCACATACATACTCAAAATGTATGTGGGACGGTAAACCATTTCTTCAAGTACCGCACGATGGCCGTGGTGGCTGGCGGAGGGCTGGCGTCAGCAGAGCGGCGTCGGGGGGCCTCTTCAAGGCTGCGCTTGACGCTGAGAAGAAGTAGGTCATGGTGGGTACTAGACAAGAGCTGTGCCATCAACCATGTCACTGAATGCCACGGAGCAGCACCGATCCCAGAAAGAATCAAGATCTCCTCCCCAGAGATGGCGAGGCTTCCCGAGGCAGCGCTTGACACAAGGAGAGTGAGAGTGAGTCATTTCGCGCCATGCAGGAAAGAGCATGCCCTACAGACAACCATCTCTTCGAGTGTCACGGGGACGCCTCACGTCGGGTCCGGTGGCGCCTCCCTGCAGATGGCGTCGCTTCCGGGAGCCTCGAGGATGGATTTGATACTGAGGGTTAGTGGACCGTGTTACATACGTCACAGATAAAGCGTACGCTATACGGTCTACTATCTCTCCAAGTACCACACAGGGACGCCGAGGACAGAGGTTGAGGACGTGTCCAGAAAGCCGTCCAGAGCTGGGGGGAACCAGAGGCAGGTCGAGCACAAGACATGCATCATGCGACAAGCACACACAGGCTAGGAGTCTTGTCTCCACCGTCAGGAGTTGATGCTGACGCTGGAACTGGTGGCTTATCCCCAAAGCTGGCAACTCCTCCAGGAAGCCCTCCAAGGCTGCACGTCCCACTCAGCAGAAGTGGACTTAGGGATTTCATCACTTCAGAAATACTGATTAAGTGCCTATTCTGTGCTGGGCACCCCGGTGGGTCTGAGGGAACGGAGGGGTGGGCACAGTGGGAGTGGGGGCACGCCACGTGGATGGCGAGCAGAACGGTGTGGGGCGGGGTGAGCAAAACCGAGCTGTACGACGGCCTGCGTGCCACCGGAAAGAACGCCTGTCTAGCCAACTGAGCGGGCGCGGCGGATGGTCTCGGGGCACGTGAAGCCCGGGCTGAGAGCCCTGCCTGGTCTGGGGCATGAAGATAAACGATGCCACCGACAGCCATCGCTGCCTGGGCGTCGGGGCGCCTCCGGGAGCCTCTCCTAGGCTGGACTGGACACGGGCAGGAACCGCCGCGCCATCTCCGTGAACAAAGCGGGCGTCGTGTTTGGCCCACCGACTCCCTACGGCAGGAAGCTCCACCCCGCGCCAATCCTGGCACCGCCCCGGGGAGACCCTCGGAGATGGGGTTTAGTTATGGTCCGAGGCGGACAGCGGTACGAACACGGGCTCCGCCCTAAGGCGTTATCTCTCCAAAGGCACAGAGCGCGGCGGGCGGCGGCTGGCCTGGCGGGTCCCCTGACAGGAGCATCGATTCCGTGACGCCCTCCACAGCGGGCCGGGCTACGGGCGTGGCAGGCCGTGCCACAGACATCTTCCCTCGCGTGTGTGTCGCACGGCAACCATGACTTCGAGGGCCATGGCTGAGGCCGCGACCGGCGTCTGTGACCCCGAGTTGTCCCCTCCAGGAACCCCGCCCCCGCAGAGGATGCCTGTCCCAGGCCTTGTTGCGCGATTCGGACGTGACACAGGCGACGGGAATTACCACGGAGCAGTGCTGGCGCTAACCCAGTGTTCTCGTCCCCCGCGCGGGCCACACCGCCGGGGTACCCTCCGAGGACGAGGTGGATACTGAGAGTTAGTGGACCATGTTACATAGGTCAAAATCATACAGCCTACGTTCCATAGTCTACCATCTCTGCAGGAACCATGCAGGGGTGCGGACCCCGGAGCCTGAAGGTGGCGTCACTTCCGGAAAGGCCTGGTTTGGCATGGGGAAGCCGGCCCGCGTGGACGGAAACACCCCCTGCGCGAGGGTGCGGGTGCGAGTGGTGCTGGCGGGGCGGAGGCGCCGCCCCCAGAAGCAGCCCCTCCCCTGGGAAGGCCAGGCCAGCTCAGAAAGAGGGAGAGGAGGCAGAGCATGCAACGGGGCCCCCGCTTTGGCCATTACACGGTCAACTCTCCGTTAACCCAAGTGAAGGGCGGTGGTTTTCTCCGAGTGGCAGGGAATGGGACGCTGGGAGGGCAGAGCTCATATGCAAAAGTAGCCCCTCCGGTTCTGGGGAACAACCCGCCCAAGCTCACCGGAGCTGTGACAGCTCTCGCCACACACCACGCCACCACCGTCTACTTACACCACACAGTGGTGGGCTCTCCTAGCTCCGCCCCAACACTGCACTCCCCTCCAGAGGCTTTGGCCTGGGTCTCCCCACCCCCTCTCATACCACCTCCCCTTACGAATGGGACGCACAGCTGAGAGACGGGCTGCCCTCCCAGGCAAGGGCAAGGTCAGACTCCTAGGCAGCATGGTGGGAGGGCGTGGTGACCCTCCAGAGTCTTAAAGCCCAGCGCACAGCACGTCATCCTCCCGCTCACAACACAGTGTTAAAGACCAAGTTCCTCAGAGCGACGTTCGAGGCTTTGTCCCTCTCCCCCCTTCCCTTCCCTGGCCCTGAGCCCTGAAGCCACCGCGGTCAGGCCAGGCCTTTGCACCCCCAGCCCCCTGCCTGTACCACTGCCCTGGCCCGGTCACACTGTCCTTGGGGACCATCACAGAAGTAAGCTCACGTCCACGCAATACCCCTGGGGTGCTGGAGCTAGACAGTCTCCACCCGGCTGCAGCTGCTGGCTTAGCAGGGGAGCCCACAGCGAAACGCTTATTGCAGAGCACTGAGTTCAAAATGAAAAGAGGCCTGAGTGTTGTGAAGGGGCAAGGAGCATTCGGCAAGAAGATCTGACCAAACGAAGGGCAGCTTCTCAGAAGTTTAGAATAAAAGATGAAGAATAAAAGACTAAAAAAAGAAAAAAAATTGAGGAGGCTAACCCAGGAAGAGAGGGGACAAGAGTTGGCAATAAAAGATGGAATCAGAGGACTGGGTGGAGCATGGAAGAAATAAAGCATGGACCACATAGATGGACTGTGGACCACGTAGATGGAGCGTGGACCACGTAGATGGGAGCGTGGACCAGAGAGATGGGGCGTGGACCACGCAGATGGAGCGTGGACCAGAGAGATGGAGCGTGGACCACGCAGATGGGAGCGTGGACCAGAGAGATGGAGCGTGGACCACGCAGATGGAGCATGAACCAGAGAGATGGAGCGTGGACCACGCAGATGAAGCGTGGACCAGAGAGATGGAGCGTGGACCACGCATATGGAGCATGAACCAGAGAGATGGTGCGTGGACCACGCAGATGGAGCGTGGACCATGCAGATGGAGCGTGGACCAGACAGATGGCTCGTGGACCAGGTGAGTGGCGCATAGGCTGAATGGAGCGTGGTAAACAAAGAGCATCCCAGTGAACAGAGAGCCAAAAACGTGCCGATAATGAGGCTGAGGAGGTAGGTGTGGGGTAGATCATTCAGACCCTTGAAATAAAGGCTAAATAAAGATTACAGATTTTATCCTCAATCCAAGGGAAAGTCCTTATTATCTGATCCAGAGCACAAGTCCCACATTTTCATAAGCTATCTCTCACTGCCAACAAAGAGAGTGCTACTGGGGGCCAGAGTGAGGGTGGGGACAAAGCATGAGAGTCCAAAACAGGGGGAACGGCACCCAGGATAGAGCAATGGGACAGGTGGGCCTGTGTGAAAACAGGAAGAAGAGCATGGGACCCCTGGCTGTGTCCCAGATGGGGGCGAGGGGCAGGGAGCAGTAAGAAAATGCCCAGAACCTTTGTAGGTGTCTGGCGTCTGGCACGGGAGCCGGGAGAGGGCGGCGCTGCCCTCCGAGCTGAGGGACACCGAGCAACAAGCACTGAGGTGGGGGCGGGGGCAGGGGTGGAGGGTGGGGGGGAGCTCAGTGTAGCGTGCAGCGAGTTCAAAGGGCCACGGGAAACCCTGAGGAGGAGACGCCAAGGCCTCAGCGGCCTGGCAGAAGCTCCTTCAGCCCAGCAGTGGGGCTGACAGCCCAGCAAGAGGGAGAAATACGAAGAAGCCACCAAGACAGCGGTTGCTGGAGGGAGGAGCGGGTTCCTGAGACTTTTCAGATTAAAGGGGCTGCACTGTGGTAAGAGCCTCCAAGGGCTCCAGGATGGGGTAGGGGGCGGGGGTGGCTCTTCCAAGAGCCACCAAAACGTCGATGATGAAGACTCCTGAGAGCTGGTGGACGGAGCCGGAGTACAGGGGGCGGCGGGCTGCTGGGCCCGCCTGGCTGCTTCCTCTACAGGCCATCGGGAGGGACACAACAGGACCCGTCTAATGGTGGGGGTGGGGGAGTTCACTCTGCTAACTTCCATCTTCTCTGTCCGTGACTGAGAGGGAGTCACGCATGTCCCCCCGCCCTTGGTATCAGAATGCCCCTGGGCAGGGGGTGGGGTCACTGGTTTCAGTTTGGTGTGTGCAGCCACCAGGAAGGCATTCTGCAGAATAAGGGAGAATGAAGGGAAGCACAGCTCTGAACAGCAGACGGGGACCCTGAAATTGTCCTTGTCCTTCTGGATAAAGTGCCACGCTTAGCCAATAACTGCCTGGAGGTCTAGAGTGGTGGGCACACCCACCCCCTACCCAGCCTCCCAACACACAGTCGCCCAGCCTGACCTCAGACGGCTGGTGGCCGGTGGCCCTGCTCAGCTTCCTCAGGGCCGGTCACCGCCCCCACCCAACCCGCCCACCTGCTCAGACGTTCTATCAACAGCACACCAGTTCACCGCCTTGTCCACGCACACTTCTCATCGACCACGTGCACGCCTTCGCACGCTCCGCTGCTCCTCGGCTCTGCGTCCTTGCCCGGACTCACCCACACAGCCTCTCAGACACGCAGCCACGGCCACGTTTGATTCAAGTGGCCCGACTCAGTGTTCCTGCCTCTCAGGAGCGCACAGTCTGGGTGGGAGACAGACGGAGCCTTGGTCCACACGTTGGTAGGCCGTGTTAGTGTACAAGGTGGGGGGATTCCGGGCTTATGATCTCTAGAGTCTGGAAACAGGAAGGGGTTCGGGCTCCCGCAGACGGGCCAGACCAGGGAAAGCACGGAGAGGAAATTCTCCGCCCCCGAAGACGGGAGGCGGGCGGGACGGTGAGGAGAGGGGGCAGTGAGAAAACCCACCACACCTTGTCACTGGGAAGGGTGCAAACGGAGAGCGGGCAGAAATGCTGAACTTAATGCTCACACGTAGGGCCACGCCAAGAGGCGACTAGTTCATTCGTTTTACTATGAAGAAATATAGATACGGAACCGTGGTTTTCGGAAAAAACCTAAAATACAAGCAGTAAAAGACTTAGAAGTTGGTTGTATAGTTTCTGAATCACCAAAGTCAAATTTTTAAAAGGGAAAGTGTAGTCCGGTAACAAAAGATGGCAGGAGAGAAAGAATAAAAATAAGCAAGCACTGAGAGCAATTTTAAAGTCCAAACAAGAGAACCGAGAAAAAAATATGTAAATGGGTTACATGCCCTTTAAAAGGGAATTTTGCAATTCAAGTCAAAAGCCTCAAATCCAAACTCTATGTGTCCATTTGAGACACACTTTCAATAAATTGACCACCCCAAAAAAATCAAATCCAAACCTGAGGGATCGGGGGCACAGATAGAGGGGCAGGCCTCAATTTCCATGCAGCGGACTTCACGACAGCCACACAGTCATGCACGGACCCCCGAACACCAGCAGCATCCCGCCAGCAGCCCGCCCCCGCTGACCGCCGGCCGCGCCCCCGCCGTTCTGCGTGTACAGACGCGGGCTCCGGGTCCCGTATCAGGGCTCCGGCTCTCACAGGGCGCTCCGGGCTCTCGTGGCTCGCACACCCAGGCAGGAGGAGGCTCCGAGCCGGAGGCCACCGCCCCGCTCTGAACGGGCGGCCTTGATTTGATCTCTTTTATTCACAGGACTTTTGGGTCCTATTTGGTCTGAATAAAGGGCTTGGCTGCATCCAAAGCCCAGGATTTAATTACAGTTTGCTCATATTATCTTATAAAAATAAGTGGAAAAGGGAAGAATAAAATTGCTGAGAGCTGTGGTAAGAGCACAGATCTCGTATATACTTAAGAAGTTAAGACAAAGGTGGAAATCATTAGGTGGATCCAATGGGGCCCATCTTTAGCCTCAGTAATTGGATTTAAGGCAATCAACTATGTGTTTGCAAAGAAGAAAATTAAAGAACATCCATGGAATGCTAGAAATCGCCTGGAAACGTGCAGAATACTGAGCTCTCGAGGAGCAGAACTCTTTGGAACATGCAAGTGTCTGTTTCGACTTTCAGACGACACTTTGCCATGAGCACAGACTTCTAGAAACAAGGACACGTGTAAGTGCAGTTGCCTGATGCAGGAGCACAAACGAGAATAAAGCAGAGGCGAGCCTGCAATTTCAGACACCCAAAAGCAAAATCGTTAAGCAGGTTGATGAAAACCACCTCTCGGAAATGGAAGATACAACCACAGTGGTATAACAGGCACAGACGTTTACATTAGGAGAAAAACAGCATCCAAAAATGGGGTAAACAGATCCAAAGGGTTTCCAAAGCAATCGCAGTCGGAAGACACCAAATTGGGAAAAAGGAAATGACAAATATACCTCAAACCTAGAGGCAAGTCACATCATACTTAACAGAAAACAAGAAATGTAAAAGGTGCTTACATCATCAGTATTAGGTTACACTGTCCACAGTCTAACCAATATAACAAAACAAGAGATATACATTATAAACTAATAGAATCAGATTGAAATAGGATTACTTATAGAGTTCTTAATTCTTTACTCAGAAAATCCAAAAGAATCAACTGAAATCCTAGTAAAACTAAATGTCTTCACATCAAAATCTGTACCCTATAAACAACATGTATACCTTATTTTAAAGGTCCATGAAACATTTACAAAATTGATTGTGTAAGGCAAAAAACATATCGATAAATTCCCCAAAGTAGAATTTTTATGTCCACATCTATAATCCACAATGAAATATAACCACAATTCAATGGAAAGTATAAGCAACACACAGCCCAAATATATTAGAAATTAATTTCAAAATAATCTCTACTTTTGCACATTTAATTCAAATAATCATTTCTTCTGAGAAAAAGAAATGAAAAGCATAATTACAAATACTTTAAAATATTGAAAAGACTACATATTAAAACTTAAGACATGCAGCCAAAGTTGCAACCAGAGGCAAATTCATACCACGAAATGTTTTCATTGTTAAAGAAGAATAACATGAGAGATACATGGACAGATCCATAAAACAAGCTTCAGAACAGCAGAAAGAAGTAATCAGTAAGGATAAAAGCAGATATTATTGAATTTGAACACACACACCAACAGTTGAATTGGTAAGTTATTCCAAGAATGGATTCTTTGAAAAATTCTGAAATAGACATTCTTCTAGCTCATCTAATAAAAAAGAGATAAAGTACACATATGTAAAATTAAGAATGAAAATAGTATACAAGCATATAGATTAAAGTTTTGTTTAAAAATAATATTTATAACTCTACACTAAGAATTTTTGAATCACAGAAAAATACATTATTTCCTAAGGTTAATAACAGGTTATAAAAAGTCACTGAAGGTTCACTGTGCTGGACACAGTGCAAGTTACTTTATCTCTTTACACCTCACAGTCATCCTGTTAACTACAGACTCTCGCTTCACCATTTAACAAATCAGGAAACTAAGAATTGGGGAGAAGACACAGTTTTCCTGAGGTTACATGGAAAATGACAAAGAAAGAATTTAAACCTCAATTGTCTGATTCCAATGCCTGAACATTTAAACACCGAGCTACATTAGAAAAAGAACAAAAAAATTCTGAAGATGTAGAAAATATAAAGAATTCAACATATACAGAAGAAATAGGAAGGAATCTCTCAGGAAAGTTATATGGCTGAGTTCTTTCAAGTTTTCATGAAATAGAGCATTTAAATGATGTATATATGGTACAGAATACAGAAAAAGATGGAATATTTTCCAATTCATTTTACAAAGCCAGTATATCTTTGATACCAAAATCAACAAAAGATAATTTGAAAAGACCTACATGAAACACCAACAAAGCAAATCAAGTAATCTATTAAAAGAATAGTATACCACAAATAGGTAGAATTTAATCCAAAAATGTTTCAAACTTATGAAACATTATTATAACTTATTGCATCAAGTCAACAGAGAAAAATAACAAATATCTCCAGATATCAAAAAAAGCATTTCACAAAATTCTAAATTCATTTCTGATTTTAGTCATATATTAACTAGAAATACTTCATTAGCATTATAAAAATATGTAGCCTAAATTTATTCGTTATCATATTTAACAGTGAACCAGAAATGAGACAAAGACTTCTATTATCCACCATGTAATGTTTTGGAAGATCTGGCCAATGCTATAAGACAAGAAAGAGAAATAAAAGATAAAATATTGAAAAAGGCAAAATTTGCATTATATAGGTATGAATGGTTCTTTACTTAGAAATTCGAAAACGTTCAACTAAAAACTTGTAGAACAAAGGAGAGAATTCAATGAGACAGCCAATAACAATAAATATATAATCTCTTGCCTAATAACAGCGATAACCAATTAGAAAATATAAGAAAAGGAAATAAATTCACAATAGCAGCAATACTTAATTCCTTGAAATAAGTTACTGACAAATGATGAATTTGTCAAATGACAAACTATAAATTATATACATTAAACTGCAAGATAGCATGCAAAGCCCAAGTACCAAAAATATCAATTTTAATTTATAACTATAAAATTCCATAGAAAATCTGTAACAAATTTTTTTTAACTTTACAGTATGACTAAAATTCATCTGAAAGTATCAACAAGTGAGGCTCATCAGGATAATCTTGAAAAATAAGAATGAAGGAAGACTATTGCTACCAAATAACAACACACATTATAACAATACCATATATTAAAACAAAGCAATACTGGTGTAAGAATAGGCAGATTAGTGAAATAACAGAAAGCCACAACAAGAAACAAAAACTGTGAAAATACCTCGCACGTGGTAAATGTGGAAACAGGATACACAGCTGTTGCTCACAATAATTTAATTAATGGATGAGAGATTCAAATATAAAAGATGAAATCATGAAAAAACTAGGAAAAATAAAAGTGACTGAACTCAGGGTGGGGAAGGTCTTTCTAAGAAACTATAAGAAAAATTTTTGATAGATAAGGAACCTCATGGACAAAATGGAATGGCAAGTGAAAAGTGGGGGGAAAGACACTGGTCGTATATGATAGAATAGGAGTTCCTATTCTAGTTTTAAGAGTCTTACAAAAGAAAAGATGAACACACCAATTGGGGAAAATGGGTAAATACCTTCAAGGTCACTATGGTGAGTTGAATAAAGGTGTTCACCTGTCCCCACGCCCTTGAAACTGTTCATGTGAGCAGGAAGACATTTTTATTTTGAGCAGAAGGACACTGGGAAAAAGACAAGGTCAAAGATGTAACTGATTCAGAGCTGGGAAGCCTGCACTGGCCCCAAGGAAAGCAGAGATAGAGCCCACTGTATTCCAGGGACGCAAAGAAGTCTCGAGGATTGCCAGCGCCAGGTGCCCCGAGGTGGTGGGAAATCCTGGGCCCAAATGAGATGAAGTGGCGGGAAGTCTATTTCAGAAGAAGCCACTCCCCAAATCCTCACCCACTCTGAAGTTTTCCTTAGTGCTGAAGACTGGAACTGTGTCCCGTGAAGAAAGGGGAGGGCACCAGAACAGAGGCGTTTTTTTCTGTATCACCCGTATTTATGTATATCTAATTATATCACCAGTGAGTGAAAAGAACGCATCTAACATTAAAGTTGGAAATGCACGCACCTGCGAGGAGAAAAAGCTTGGAGACTCTGTAGGGAGAAGAAAATTTCAGAAAACCTACTAATATTATCAGGAACATCAAAGAAGGAACTGGATCCATTCAACAAAATGTTATAAAATCCAATTTAGAGGATAACAAAAAATCTTGAAAATTAGAGATTACAGAAATAAAAACAGGTCAAAAGATGAAGACAGAAAATCTCTCAGGATGGGAACCAAGAAATTAAGAGTTGATAACCAGAGGAAAAAATATGGGAATGTTATAGAACCACCAGTCACATAGACCCAATGTTCTAACAATGTAAGTTCTAGAAAAGGAAAACAGATGGAAGGCACTGACCTTCCAAGGAATTGTTCAAGACAATTTTTCATAAGTTAAGGACACAGGTTTTCAGATCAAGAAGAGCCTGGCAAAATGGGAGAACATAGGTCCACTTCAAGACACGTACACATGAGCTTGGAAACACAGGAGACAACGAGACAATCCTGTAAGTATCAGAAAGGGAGGGGGCAGGGTCACATGGAAGGGACAGGGGTCATAAAGGCTTCAGACTTCTCAACAACGCTAGAAGTCAGAAGATAATCATTTATGCTTTCTAAAATCTGAGAAAAAAGACGACCAACTAGAATTTGATACCCAGCCAAACTATCCATGTCCATGGGAACTAGACAGTTTCCTTTTCAGATGTGAACGTTTTCCAAAAACTTACCCTCCCAGGAACCCTTTCTCACTTTACCAAAGGATGTATTCTCGCAAATCTGGGAAATAAACCAGGAGAGAGGGTAACCAGGGTTTCTGGCATTGGGCATCCAGCCAAAGAGAAAGGAGCAAGGGGGCCCCTGGAAAGAGAATGAGGGGCGACCCCAGGCAAAGGGCGTGACGCCCAAAGACCGACCAATCCAGAACGGAACAGGCAAGAAGGCTCCAGAAGGAGGTTTCCTCAAAAGATGAAGCACGAAAGAAAAATCAAAACACCGATGTGTCTGAATGGATTGAGGAGCTTAGACTAAGCGTGTGGTAAGTTCATTAAACACCAAAGAAAACAGTGAGGAAAAGAGAGAAATAAACAAATAACAACAGCAAACAAGAAAAACCAAGACCATTATCAACTGCAGAGAAGACAAAAGGTCAGGAAGAAGAGGAAGACAATCACACGTTACGTTGTTGCGTGGTCAGGAGTGTGTACTCCGTCATGATAACGTAAATACTGAATACTGATCAACCCCAAACTGAAGAAAACATCTGTAGAGGGAGGGGCCGCGGTGCAGCCAAGGGCGTCTGTGAGCGTCAAGTTTACATCTTCTGTGGGCAAGAAGTCAAGAGAATGCCCAAGCCAGAAGCAAGAATGATGCAGGTGGCTTTAGCCGAAATGAGCTAAACGGCAATTCAGATGCAAAGAACCAATCAGATACGGGGGAAATGCTCTTATCAAAGTAAAAAAAGAACGAAAAAATGAAGAGAATGAAATACCACGTTTTGGCAAACTAGCACGTTAAAAACCTCAGTAATTCCTAGAGAAACAAGGCACTTCTTCAACTGAGTGAGGATGTAAGTTGCTACAAAGTTGAAGGAGGTCCGTTTGGCCAGGAAACGCTCACGCCCCTCGACCCGGTGGGTCACTCTCCTTTCGGAGGCCTGCAGGCAGCAGGGGCGTGCGTGCGGACGGACGGGAAGACGCTCAGCCCGCGCACACACCCGGGTTTCCAGGCGCTGCAGGCCTGGTGAGTGCGGACCGATCAACCGATCGGGCCCTAGCCATCTGCTGGGGTGCCGTGTGACACTGACATCACAAGACAGGAAATGACGTAGTGGCATGGGAAGCACTGAGGAGCTGGAGCGGCGTGAGGGAGTTAAGATGACAAAGATGGACCCGCTTAGAAACACGCACACACACATACGTGTACAGACACACACGTGTGGACACACACGCGCTCTCTCTCAGGGAGCGGACAGGGGCACATGAAAGACGAGAGGCCGGTCACCACGATGCTGGCAGCGGTCATCTTTGAGGGGAGGGACCGGACTATTCTTTCTAGCACTTTACAATAGAGATGTATTTCATTTTTTGTTTAATTTCTTTTTTAATGAGAAAAACATTAGTTTTTAGAATTATGTTCAGCAAATTTCAGTTACTAGCTTAGCGTCCTTGGTGGGGAACCCCACAGGGCCCCAGCTTCCTGCTCTCTCCGTGACAGTCACTAGCTCACCATACGCAGTGACCGGCCCCCCCGTGAGAAGACTCGCTTGGAGCAGGAGTGTGGAGGGAACCCGAGCCCCAACTCAAGCAGCCAACACGGACTCTGGTATCTGGTCAGCTGCCCGAGGCACACGGCCCCACCACTGGGTGTGACCAGAGATGAGGAGGGACAGCGGTCTGGGGGCCAGCCGCTGCTGACCTCGCCCCTCGGCTCACCCTGTCCCTCAGCGGGACCTTGGGCAACTTCTGAGCAGCTTCTCTGGCTGGCGCTGCTGCCCGCTCAGAGAAGCAGCTGCCAGAAAGGGCCCCGTCTCCCCGGGCCTGCTCCAGGCGGGCAGCGCACGCACCCGGGCCCCTCGGCGGCCTTCACACAGGCCCCGGCCCATCTCTGCGCGCCCAGTCTTTCTGCGACCCAGGCCAGCCTGGCCCTTTCTCACAGGCACATGTGATTTATAGTCACCAGGAGATGCAGAACTCACCCAGGAGGCCAGCGCTCCGCCGTGCGTCCCAGGCGACCTCCGGGAAGGCTTATGCTCAGGCAGCCACGCCTCCAGGTCTCCTTGCTCCATGTGGACAACCTTTCAAGGCAAGAGGGTCTCGTCACCAAGCCAAACCGAACCAACCGTTTGAGTGCGCGTGTGTGCCCCGCAGGGTACAGGGGACCCTTGGCTACAGCGAGGCCCAACCCGGGGAGAGGACACCGCCCCTTCGTGCAAGGGGGACGGCTGCAGGAGTTCCGTATGGGGCAGGCCGGAGGGACAGAGGTGTCAGGGAGATGCTCCCAGAGCGACAGAGGTGCTGGGGGCGTGAACTGGGGACTCACTGGAGCAGGGGAGGTTGTGGGCAGAGCCCAGGGTTAGTGGGGACAAAACACGGGGAGGGCTTGGGGAGGGCATGAGCGGAGCAGACCGGCCCCTCCCCGGAGTTCCCCCTCTCTTGCTGTCACTGTCACTGTCTGCGCCCCGGGGCACCTGGAGCTCGACCGCTCACCACTGTGGGTCCCTGAAAGCTCTTTTAGGTTTTGAACTTTACTCAACTTTTCAGAGACTGAACGTCCCCTACAAACCCACCTCGGCTCGGACCCAGAGCTAAAACTCTAACTGTAGCTTGCTCCCCCTGTGCCGGGTGGCCCTGCGGTCCCCTGCCAGTTCTGACATTGAAGGCCCAGGCCCGCCCTGGTCACACCCCTGCCACTGGATTCCGGAGCTGAGCTGCGGCCATTTGCTCCCAGTTCCCATCAGAACAGTGCAAGCCAAGACCGAGGCCTAAGCTCGGCCAGGGTGCAGAAATGGGCTGGTCTGCAGGATGGACAGACGGCCGAGCACCCACCTGAGGCTCTCCCCGAGCTCATGGAGGCAGAGTTTGGGGGCAAGCTTGGGACAAGCACAAGCTCCCTGTGAGGGTCCCGACCGGCCCAGCCCAGGGGTTCCCTCACCACGGCAAGTGGGCTCACGCAATTCTGCCAGAAGCATCTGTCTAGCACCCATCTCCCACCGAGACTAGGACCTCCACGTGGGCAGCACGGAACATGTCTCATTTCTCGCCAGTTCACACCCCAGCCTCTGGCACCACAAGAAAGGGCCCAGGGTTTTTTCTAATAAATGGAAGAACAGATGCTCCAGTCAGCGAACGTTGCCTGGTGCCGAGACCTGCCGGTGGCCCCAGTGACACAAAGGGGAGACCTGTCTGCAGGGAGTCGAGAGAGTCCTCGGGGAGCAGCGGTAATCGACGGGTTGTAACCTACGATGTACTGGGGCTCGCCAGGCTGTGGGCGAGGCGTGAGCAAGCGGTGCGGACAGAGGGACGTGGGAAGCCGACGGAGAGAGCAAGGGGTGGGGAGGGCCGGAGCCATCTGTGACGGCTTCGCACAGCACCGGGCGGCCAGCGGGAGTGCCGGGTAAAAGCGATCCCGAGGTGCTGCGTGCTGCGTGCAGCTGGAGTTCTGGGGGCGTGAGAACCTAACTCCTGTCCCCCGTACCTGCGCACCTGCCGGTCAAACCTTGGGTTTCAGCCCAAAGGCTCCGGTGCGGACCAGCTGCCCGCCCACCCTGCATGCAGAGGGCCCACTAGCCACCACGGCCTGAACTCCTTGCGGGAGGGGCTGGAGCTTGCCCAGATGGGAGGCCGCCGACCTGGAAGACTTAAAATTAGGGTTCCAGACACCCAGACTTTTACAAAGGGAGGTCTACCTGGTTCAGCCCGAAGCAAGAAGGCCGTGGGTGGGTCCGCGCTGCAGTCAAGTCCTTGTGAAGGAGAGAGCTACGCTCCAAGGCGAAGGAGAGAGCTACGCTCCAAGGCGGATGGCCAAGTACCATCTCCGGCCCCGAGGAAGGATGCGAGGCTGGGAGTGGGGGATGGGATCCAGGGTCGGGAGCCGGCCAAGACGAGAGAGAGAGAGGAGTGGTCAGTGCGAGGCAGCCAGCGGGCACCGCAGGGGCGGGGGCGCGTCTGGGGCGGGCGCCCCACGAAGGCACTGCAAACTCACCTTTCTTGTCCGTTGTGTCGTCCTCAGTGCGCCTGGTCTGGGGGGCTTGTCCCGTTCGACGTGGCGTCCCGGCAGAAGTTAGCTGAGCCCACCGTTCTTCTGGGACAGGGGCATCTGGGCATCACATCCATTTGGAGGCTTTTAAATAAATGCTGTTGAAATCATCAGGTATAGCTGCTCTGGCCACGTGTGGAGGCGTCTGGTCCCCTCCAAGATACCACAGTATGTACGGGACACAGACCCTGCAGGGCCTCAGGACGAGCTGCTGGTAGGCAAGTTCAGTTCACACAGCGGTCCAACGGGCAGGCATCACTGCCCCACCTAACAAGTGAGTGGAGGCGGGGTCCCGGGGGGCGCCAGGTCCACCCCAACGTCCCACAGCTAGCGGGGCAGACGAGGAGTGGGCCCGCTGCCTGAAGGCATGAAAACAAGACTGGGCTATTTTCGACCTCCGGCCTTGGGGCTGCCGTCCGCCACGCCAAGCCGATGTCGCCCCGGGATGGGCCGCTGCCCAGGGCCGTCAGCACCCTGTCTCACTGTCTGGCGCCGGGCGCAGAGAGCTGGACTCCAGGGAGAATCTGGACTCGTGTGGGAGGCCGCCACCCACCGTCTGACACGCAACACCCTGCCCCACGAAGCAGCTCCCCGTCCCTTCTGAGAAGGGCCGGCCAATTCGACAAAAGCACATGTATTTTTAGTCATTCGCTCATTCATTCCTTCAGCGCCTCCTAGGCTCAGGGCTGAGCAGGCGCTGGGGACAGAGAAAGATCTGACCCAGCTCCTGGCTCTAGGAGGGCGTTGGATCAGTGGTGACGTGTGAACAAGCGCCCACGAAGGAGTCCCAGTGTGAGGCCACTCACGCGCCGCCTCGCACACGGGCCACAGACTCATCCCCTCCTTTATCGACTCACTCATTTACTGATTAATCTGCATATTCACTCACTCATTCATTCATTCATTCATTCACAGAGCAGTTAATTTATTAATTTGTTCCTGGATTACACACTCACGGACTCATTCGCTCACCAATCCAATCTTTTGTTCTTTCACTCCACTGTATTCATCTGTTCGTCCATTTGCTGATTCATTCCCCACTGACTCGCTTCATTCATTGACTTACTCATTAGTGAAGTCATTCAATGTTTTCCTCTTTCATTGAATTCATTCCCCTACTCATTCTTTGACTTATTAATCAATTAACTCATTTGGTTATTCATTGACTCATCGATTCATTCACGCACTGACTCACTGGTTCATTTATTCCCTCATTACTAATTAATTTTCACTTATCCATCAGCTCATAAACTCAGAGAGTCATTTACTTGCTCTTCCATCACCACACACACTGACTGACCTACTTCCACTCTTCGCTCACTCGGTCCCTTTCTGAAGCGTGTGCTCACAGACTGACTCACCCATTCACGACTTCATCACGCACGCACGCACTCATCGACCAACTTACTGCCCCACTCACCGTCAATTCATTCACTTGCCGGTGTGCTCCTTCACACGGTCATTCACTGTTTTCGCGTGTCCCATCATGGACTCACTGCTTCACTCATTCTTTATTTCGCTCGTCATTCATTCCACTGCTCACTCAACGCATGTGTTACACGAGCTCTACCTGCCAGGCCCAGTGGAAGACGAACATGGCTTCCACGTCACGGGGCTTAGAGCCTCGTGAGCTCCTCTCTGAACCAAGCGTCCCCTCTTCCATCAAGTGTCTGGTCCTTGAGATGAAGCTGAGGGCCCACCCTCTGTGCTCTGGGAAGCCCGTGTACCCGCCCTATCGTACGGAATGGTGACACGTGCGAGTAGCTCCCACCTGGTCCCAAGGGGTTCCTTGGTGGCTGGGGCCGGGGGGGCTCAGATCCGAAGGCCCTGCCCAACGCCGAGCCTCACCTGTGGAACTGAAGTCACCGCCTCGGCCTCAGGTATCGTTGCTAACTCTCTCCAACCACGAAGCGCCATAATGATTTAAAATGGGGGGCGCGGGGCCTCCTGACCTCATCTCCAAATAAATCAGGTCTTGATTTATTAAGACCTGCATTTTGGCATAAGCACTCTGGGGCCTGTGCCAGTGACGGGAAAAAACAATCCACGTATGAGACATGCAAAAATACCCAAATCAGTTCAGTGTAACATGCATAGCGGTGCCACATACTGTGCACGCTCGGAACAGAGATGCGAAAAGATGAATGTCTCACATCAAAAATGTCAGTGGTGTAGAGCTGTAATAACCACGGCCCTTGTTTCAAAACACATTTGCATCACTGGTCCATGATTCCGCCTCGTGCAATTTGCTTTTTTGTGGACTGATGTACTAAACAAGGACAGCAGCGGCCGCGGCCATGCACCCCGCAAAGTGCTGGGCGGAAAGAGTGGGTGTTTGCACGTCTGCATCGGCCTCGCCGCTCACTGTGGCCACGGATTACATCTTTCTGGTTACGTGGGCTTCCGAGAAGCCAAGTTGGGTTGATCGGAATTCCTGTTCTGTGAAATTTTCTCATTGGAATACTCTTGGTCATTTTAATTTTCTTGATTTTTGAATTTATTGGTTTATTATGTTGGTCAGTACCTTGTTTTGTAAAGTTAAGTCAACAGCAAAGACTCTACATCCAGACAAGTGCAAGCAATCTGATTAGGATTTAAATCTATGTGTGCTCCTTACACAGAATGGTGAAATAGTCAAGCCAAGTTAAACAGATCCTTGTTTCATAAATAATACAGCACTGACCAAGAGTGGACACTGTAACTTTACCAGGACGTTTCCTTTTTGTTTGCTCAATGAAGGAACGGAAAACATGAGCAACCCAAGGACAAGCCCTTTGACCAACACTGGAGAGTGTCTCCAGTCTCCGTCACCGAAGATGAAGCCCTGAGCCGATTTTTCCCATGGGCCTCGGTTTCACCAAATGAGTTAACCACGACCCTTGTCACCACGAATTCGTATCGGTCCGTACACGGTGTTCTCTGATTCGATTTCTCTGATTCGATTTCATGACGGCGCGAGGCCAGCTGTTCTTTTCAAACAATGCCACCGTAATCCATGAACAATGTGACCGTAATCCAGAAACAATGTGACCAAACCAAGAACAGGAGCCGAATCGGTTACTTACCCTCACCTGCACTCTCCTGGCCCCAGGGGCTTCACGGCGACGTCTCCGTCGCTAAGTGAGGACTGAGATGGCCGAGACGCAGACGCCTTGGGACACGAGACACATACAAAGTGGCACATGAAACACACTCGCTGATTCGCCTGGTTAACATTCGTGTCATCTCACTGTCATCCCGCTGCTCCTCACACCAGTAGTGACAACTTCAGTTCTTGTTTCTCAGTGGACTAAGGTATTTCAGAGTTGAATTCCCAACATCCTCAAAACCGATCCGTGCACTGAGCTCTCCTCTTTACTTAGGAATACATTTTTATTACCCATTCACTGATGATATAAAATCAATAGCCATGAACCTTCTCAACTAAACTCAAACTTTCCTAAGATGCCTCCCCCCAAAGTCACATGACACTTCTCGTTCTGCAATGGACCTCAGTGGTTCAAACAAAGACTGATCATAATTTCCATTCAGATGCATTCCACTTACATCACTGGTCCACGAGTGGCTCTTCCGCGTTTAATGTAAACCACTTTGGGATGTCCCAGTGGTCAACATCCACTAACCACTACCCTACCTGGCAACTGGAAAACTGGCTCCCGAAATGGGAAATAGCCTCGGCTTTATCAAAAGGGGGGTGTTCACGTACAAAAACGCACAGACACAGACAGCAGGGTGGCAGCGAACAGAGGGGATGAGGCGGGGAGGAAACAGAAGGGGGTGAAGGGGCAGACATGGCGACAAATGGAGATGTAACTTCGGGTGGTGAATACACAATGCAGTGAACAGACGCTGTGTCAGAGAATCATGCACCTCAGGCCTACAGATTCTCATTCACCGATGCCACCCCAGTACACTTAACAAAAATTTTTAAGAATCAATGAGACAAACACATAAAATGAGACGTTTAAGTTCTGAAATGGATGGGAAAAGCTAACTTTTTCTTGCACTTCATTTGTGCTGAATTGGATTAATCATACCCTTTGGTTCATAACATATTCTCCTCAGGAATCTACACGTGGCATTTAAAGATTTAATCACATTTCTTTTTTTTTAATGATATAATGGAAACCCATGGACTAACCACTCCACGCTAGAACGTTACTACTTACATAGCACGATGATGCACTCCTTCCCCGGAGGGCAGGGCAGAGACCCTCACAACTGGAGAATCAGTTAATCAGCTGTGGTGCGCCCCATCCTGCGGAACGTAAGAAGATGCTGGCAAATGAAAAAGCCTAGACTAGGATTTAATTCACTGAGCATCAGGCAACCATGGAAGAAATTACTCGTAAACAATGGTTTATGTCACATCCTTACCTCTGGCTCTTCCATGGACCTCCATTTTATGAAAGTATTCACTTATCCAGTTTAAAAATATAATAAATGGGCCCTGACTGGTTTAGTTCATTGGATTGAGTTCAGACTGCAACCAAAGGGTCGCCAGTTCGATTCCCAGTCAGGGCACATGCCTGGGTTGTGGGCCAGGTCCCCAGTAGGGGGCACTCAAGAGGCAACCACACACTGATATTTCTCTCCCTCTCTTTTTCCTTCTCTTCCCCTCTCTCTAATAAGAAATAGATAAAAATATAATAAACGCCCTCCAGCGAGCCACCCAACACCAGAACCAACAGGGCTGCTGCTGCTGCGCTGACTGGGCCTCAGCACGAACTTGCCCTGAGGACACAGTCTCACCGCTGGTCCTTCGGTGCCCCTGTGAGCCTGCGTCCAGCCTTGTGCCCCACACCGCGTGCCCTGACAGCCCACCCAACACGGACAGAACTTGGACCCTGACTCACATGGAATCTTCAGGGTCTCGGCCACTACAGAATGGTCAGGGGTCCGAGCGGTCTGTTCTGTGGGGTAGAAAACAGAGGGAAGAAAGGAGAACATGGAAACCATCTTTAATAACTTAAAACATGTTAAACAAAATACGTGAGACTATCTGTTGCCAAAAAGGGAAAGAGAGATGGAAGTGTCCCCGTTGCCTCGTGTTCCCCCTCGATCTACATGCCGTTAGGGTGTCGCCTGACTGATGACGGAACCCTTTGTCTCTGTTTCTCTTAGTAAAATCCGAGCAGACGGAGGCGAGATGGAGACCTCGTCTCCATGAATCTCACATTTCCGTAATTATTTACGTAGTTATTAACTTACGGTAAAACATATCTTTTTCTCTGCATAAAAATCAGGCTCAAACTTGCAACTGACTCGGATAATCACTGAGCACTGCCTCCTACTGTCAAAACTGACAAAATGCACCCGTCCTTTATTTATTTATGAATTCATCTGTTCCGAAGCACGGTCACGACATTCTGCCTCGTGCATTTCTGACACCGTTTCAGGGGCGGCGGGGAGCTGGCTTCCTTCTGTCACGCTGGACCTCAGGGTCCCGGACACGTAGTCATCGCCCGTGGCTCCTGTGCCATCGGGCGTCATCCCCGACCCAGCGCTGCCCTTCGTTTTCCTCACTCACTTCTACGGGTTTGTTGCTAATTTTACTACTAATAATTTTAAATATTATAACTCACTAGAACCCAAGAAGAGCCTGTGTGGCCCTAACCCACAGACAGAATTGTCTCCACAAGGCACCGCTCATTCACCACCTGGTCTCCTTGTGCACACGGACAAACGTGTTGACTGTGTCCCGTGTTCATCGCGGAGTTAGACGGCCTTCTGAAGCAGTTTCGCACTGTCTGATGAACAATCTTAAGAAACAACACTGAAGCCAGGAAAATAACGAACTCTTACGTTAACCTCCGTCGTCCTGCTCTGCAGGCAAAGGCGGACCTCGGGTCGGCGGGTCTGCGGACTGCGCAGCAGAGCAGAGCGGCGGGCGAAGGCCACCCGGCCCGGAGCTGACCCCTGCCCTCCGCACGGCAGCGCCTCGGTGTTCAGACAGCTGCTACCGCTCCCGATGCGCTCGCACCGAGTCGGGCTCGCCGGTCGGCGCCTTCGTCCAGGCTCGACCCCCGTCGTCTGCATTCGTGTCCACACGTCTGTCATGACAAATTCACCAGGTCACTAAGAATAGTAAAATAAATGCCTCGGGTCACAAAAGAAACCAGATTCTTGGCTATCTCTAATGTGTCTACAAAATTACTTTCCACATACAATACGTATCTTTTATTAGTGACCTCCAAGTCTCCTGCGAAGGTTAATTAACATAATACCTCACACTGGCACCATTATTCTTTTTGCATGTTTGGTCGTCACTGATAATATTTCAAACTTCCTTTTCAATTTTTTAATTTAATTTTCTTTTTATCCTCACCCGAGGACATTTTCATTTGCTGCTTTAGAGAGAGAGAAGGGAGAGAGGAAGGGAGAGAGAGAAACATCCATGTGAGAGAAGTTACCTTGTACGCACCCAGACAGATTCCGTGCCGGGACTGGGGGTCGCAAGCACCCCCACCTGGACTGGGGGTGAACCTGCACCCAAGGCACGCGCCCTGAATGGGAATTGAAGCCGCGACTTTTTGATGACCGCATGACGCTCCGACCACTGAGCTCACCAGCCAGGGCCACATTCCACACTTCCAACAAGGCAGTGAAAACTTTTTGAAAAAGACTGAAAAACCAAGAAAAGAACTGTGCTGCTCGTTCTCTCCTCCCGCTTTCGAAGTCAGAGGCCGAGACACAGGTCCGGATGGCGTGTGCTTCACCTGCCCAGGGCAGTGCCGCCGAGGAAGGCAGGGCGGGGCTGCTAATGTGAAAGGCTGACACCTCGCACTCCGGACCTCTGACTCCCCCTCCCTTCCGTCAGCCAGTTAGTCAGGGAGTGGCGAACCGACACCATTTGTGTTTTAGTTTCTCTTCAGGGAATGAACAACGTGCCACTGATAGAGAATATGGATACTGACTACTACTTATCAATAACCAATCATCCTCGGTCAGAGAATAACACTTCCGTACAAGTATCCCCTCATGGATGTTTGTTTCCAATATACAGGTATAGCTTTCTACCTGACCCCGTATCTTTGTAATGGGACAGAGTTTCACCACCTTCACATTTATATCTATCTACATATTTGTTTGTTTCTCTGAACTAATCACAATGATGAAAACGCCTGACCACAAAGTCCAAAGCAAGACCCCTGTGTGCTCCTGCGATGTGCCCGTGCCCCCGCCTGCACCGGGGGGACAGAGATCGGGTTCCACTCCCACCAGACCTCAGGGCCGCGGACACGTACTCACCACACGACCCAGAGGCCACCGGCGGCCCCCACGGATCTCATCTGCCCGTCTTTGTTCACGTCCACAGTGTTTATCAACAATTTCATTAACTCACTAATAATAATTTTAAACCAACTTACTCAAGAACAGCCCTGAAATCCCTATTCTGTACAGAGAATTATTTTCACATCAATACCTCTTTCTTTAACTTAAATATCCCATATTTTTATGTCTCAGATTAATTCAGCACTTACCAGTGTGCTACAGCGACCACCTTTATCACACGTGGCACTTTTCAATAACACACTGGAGACCCACCCCCCAAAAGCACTGAAGCCCAGACAAGGATTTTGACCAACTCTGTTTCACAAACTGGCCTCAAGGTTACATTTATACATTAATCAATGTAATGTTTCACATCAATCTAGTATTTTATATTACTCTGTTTGGCCTTCTTTAATTATATTTAATGTTTTGAATAATACAGTGAATACCCTCAAACAAGCCACTCAAGCCGAAATACTGATGTGACCGCCATGGGTCTCCCCGCTCCGACCACAGGGAGGCAGCCGCAGCGCTGGGACCATGGGAGGTGCTTGGAGCAGGGAGGGAGGGAGCACAGCAGGTGACGGCGGAACGGGGCCCCCTCTGCATGAAGGGAGGGACTCAGAGTCCCACACAGGGGCCCTCGTCATTCGCGCCTCCCGCCCCCGCAGGGGCCCTGCGGACCCGGAAGACCACTGTGTCTCCGCTCATTTCCACGTTGCTGACTGATTAATTCACTGACTCACTGATTATAATTTCAGAACCCCAGCGCTGACAAACCCAACAAAGCCCTGATATTTTCGGTATAATTAGACTCATTCTTACAGCAGCCCATCTCCACCTTTGATTGTTCTCATTTTCCCTGTATGTATTCATCAGAATGACAATGCGTATCCACGCCACACCTGTGACTAGGAACCACTCACCTTCTCTGGGTCTATTTCACACTTTCTGTTCCTACAATGAATATCCGTCTGTGACTCACACAGACCGTGTCATCCTTGGCCATACCGGGAACAGTTGTGTGCCATTTCCTTCTAATTAAACTTCCGGAGTTTCATAATACCTCAACAGGATTTCTTGGATAATCACCTATTTTTATAATTGGACAATACTTCTCTGCATTCATCTTCATTTGTATATTCATCTATAGAGTCTCGCCTCTATCCTGTTATGATAACAGAGTGGAAATGCAGGAACACTGACAGCAAAAAGAAGATGCACGAGTGTCCCCAACGCGTGTCCACAGCAGCCCTTTTCACAGTGGGCATGGGCTCGGTGTCCCCCGTGCCGGACCCCAGAGTTCCAGACACCTGGTCATCACCCCGATGCAGGTGCCACCGGGAGTCATCAGTGATATCAGCGATCCTATCGCCCCTCGGTTTCTTCCTAATAGTTTGGTGATTAGATCGTTAATTCACTAATAAGAATATAGAGACATTATGATTTTCCAAATCCAAGAAGAGTTATTACATCACTAATCTGTATATATTATTTTTACATCGGTGTATCTCTTTGATTGATTATCCTGCTTTTCATACGTGGATTAATCAATATAATGGTTCATATATCCCATATTTATCACTGGAATACATTCCTTATTTAATTATATTTTATAATTTTTAATAATGCAGTGAATTACCTTAAAAAAACACTTAACCAAGAACATAAAACTTTGGCTATGACTCACATTAATCCCCATCCTCCCATTCCACAGCGGCGGCCGGAGAGCTCGTGCCGAGGACAACGCCGAAGCAGCCTGCACGTGTCTGAGGGGTGCCGAGCAGAGCCAGTGGTACACACGGCGCAGGCGGAAGGACACTGGCCCTGGCTGGGCACCCCTCACGGACTCGGGGCTGAGACACTTCTTCTACCCTCGTGTGTACGCGGTCGCCCTAACGTGACGTGACGGAAAACTCAGTCTCGAGACGGACCCCGGACAGTGTGACGCTGAGCCAGACGGGAAATCCACGCTGCATTCCCGTCTCCGTGGATGTGTCTTTTCAATTGTTTGATACTGCCCTTGGCCTTGCCACGTACACTCGCGGCTACGCACGGCCTCGCCCCGTTCTTTGAATGTTTAAATATCTGTTTAATACTTCCTCAATTCCATCGCTAATAACATGTCTATGAAATCGGTACAAAAACATGACCTTTGTATCAATTTGTTTTCATCCCGACATCCGTCCACAGAAACGATTGGCCTATAAAATCAGTAAAATTTCTTGCCTAAATTGTAATTGGAAATATTTCAGTCCCTTCACATTGATTTCTTTTGTGTATTTGTTTACTGATCATTCTATTGATCCAATCACAAAACGGAAAAAAGGCACGAACATAAAAACCAAAAACAAGACCCTTATACAAATGCCCCCTGACATCTGACGACAGCATCACTTTTTTTAATTTACTTTTTATCGTTTTCATTAAACACTCGTGATCCCCGTGTACCAAAACTAAAAAACGGTGACTGAATGACCTCAGTTTCTCCTAAGACAGGAAGTACCACCTGCAACAGGAATGAGGGACCAGGTCCCACTGCTCCACAGCGATGACTCACGAGACGTCCTCGGGCCCCGCTGACCTAACACCGCCCCTCTTCTTCATGTATTTCTACATCACTTACTGACTAACCACTGCTTGTGTTTTTACAGCTGGGTGATGCCCCACACCCCCAAGAAGACACGGATACTCCTATTAGGTAACTAAAATCACTCTTACATCAATATACCGCTTTCGCTAATATTTTCAATTTTTTGAGCAATAACCAACATAGTGTTTCATATCAACTCAATATTAATGCGTGGGCTACCACGGGCCTTCTTTGTTCTATGTGGCACGTTTCAGAAACACGCTAAATACTCTGGAAAAGAGACTCACTGAAGCCAGAGAGGAACTGCGACCTCCGCTCTCCTCGGTCCCCGAGCCGCGGACGTGGAGATGGTGTCTGGGAGGTGACGCCGTGGAGGGCCGCTTCCTGGGCGCCGGGAGTCCGTTCTGAGGAGCACAGAGCAGGGCTGAACGCGAGCAAATAGAAGGTCTTACCGCACTCGCTGGATCTGCACGTCCACATCTCCCTGACGGAGTCATCTAGGTTTTCAAAATCCGTGCGCAGTGTTTCCTCTTAACCTCAGACTTGAGACTGACCCAAAACAATTCATTTCCTCTTAATTATTTTTTAATTGAATGTGCTGACACTGGTGAATAAGATTGTACGGGTTTCAAGTGCACGACTCGACGACACGTCATCTGTCTCTTACGTTGTGCGCCCAAGACCCCAAGTCAGACCGCGCCCCCTTCCCTCTGCTAACTGCGTGCTGTTGTCTGGGTGTCTGGGGCTTTGTTAGCTCTTCTTGTTTCTTCACTTGTTACTTTCAGTTTCGTGTCGCACGAGAGTGAAATCGCGATTCCCGGCTTTTTCTGACTTCCTTCGCACAGCGTGACATTCGCAAGGCGAGTCTGCGGGTTCCTAGCCAAACAGATAACACCGCTGGTCAGCGCATTCGTAACAGACGCAGTGTTTTCAACTGTTTATGGTATTTCCTTACTTACCACGTATGATCGGGTTGTGCACAATGTCTCACCCTCTGTTCTTTATTATTCATATTTCTTTAATGGTTTCAAATACCCATTAATAATAACAAATGTGAGATCTATGAAGCTAAAATAAAAACACAGTCATTGTATTTTCTTAACACCTGTCGACAGCATCAAAGGTGTCGCGTGGGACCGTAGAGGTCGAGACACATCATTCAAACTGCTACACCGCAATCCCTGGTCCCTTGGAAGTCTACTTCTTCTCCCTTCGCTTCTCCGTTTGTATGGATTACCTCATTAATTCAGCGATAATAATAAAACATACACAGAATTCACAAAAACTTAATGCGTGAGAATCCTGAAGTTCTCTCTGGAAACACAGCCAACATGGGTTAAATAAATGTGTTTCATCAACCGGACTCAGTGTGACGCCAGTCAGCCACGGTAGTGCTTTCCATCACATTATTATTGGCCAGTAGATACCCTCTTGATAATATCTATTATTTTTAATGATCCTGATAATATCCTTGAACAAGGACGCAAACCCAAACTAGACCTCTGACTCCCACTCACGCAGTCTCTGGTACGCGGGCAACGCTGCCGTTTGATCGCTGAGGCTACGAAACTTGATCACCTGCTCCGCAAAGGACCAAGCGGAGAGGCTGATGAGCACGCTGGGGCTCGCTCCACTTACCCGTGGTTGTTACCGTTCGTCTGCATAGTCATGTAGGCATTAGTGTATGATGCTGTTCATTCACTTCTAACTTCAAAAATAATCTTCAAAGCTGCAGCTAACTTAGGCAATAACTGACAATCACACTTCACTGTTTTTATCAACTTGAGACAAAGACATAACACCCTCGGTCCACTTCGTTTTCTTTCTGAGGCAGGTTAATGTTCTTTTACCTTGCTCTGTATTAATAAAAGAATAATGCTTCACCCTCCCCATTTTCTGCATTTCCACACTTATTCCTTACACTTTGTAAGTATTATTACATCGTGAATGCGAGGACCAACAAGGATGTGTGTGCCCCACACCCGTCTGCAGGGCCCTCGGACGCGCGGGGAATGAACCGGTGACCTTCAGTGTGGACTGTGGAGCTCCACGCTCATAGCACCCGTGGTCCACCGGTCGTCAGCGTGGGTCCCTGACTGTTCCTCCGTCTTTCCCGTCTCATAAACATGTATTAATTAAGAAAGAAATAATCAGTAAAAGCATTTCCACACAGAATATGCTGATTTCCGCATTCTATTTACAGGTCAGCAATAACATGCTTCTAATAAATTCGATGTTTTGCACTGCACTATTTCCACCTCCTCTGGTCACATTTAATCGCTTTTGGAAAACACAGCGCACATCCGTAAACAGACCACTCGAGTAAGACAATGACTCTGACCATTACTCACACGGCCCCCACATTCCTGCCACGCAGGCGGAAACGGAGCGCCCAGGACCCTGCAGAAATGTCACGTTCGGCTGCAGAGCGTCCGCTCCAAGGAGAAGAGGGCAGAGCAGATGACAAAAACAGACTTCCTCCCACTGACCCTTACTTTACATCCTTCATGGGGGCATGCGGGCATTTGTCACTGAAGTCTATTTACCGCATTGTCTTTTGTTCCAACGAAGTGCCTTGAACTTCCCTCTGACCCAGAACATAAACACTGCCCATAATGGACCCTGGCCGCACAGCACCCTGCACCAGTCAGGGGCCCGGTGTTTCCCTTCGGGCTGCACATTTCTGACTTATGTCACTAGGACCTGCGGCCACCCCACACGTGTTGTGAATTGCGCAAGGCAACGGCCATTCAACTTTACTTTTACAGATTTCTTCACGGATCAGTCGTTGATCCAACTCCACGCGGGAATGAAAATGTGCACAGAGGACCTCACTGTTGGGTCGAACCCCAACCCCCAGCGGTCACCAGCGCTGCCCCAGAAGGCCACTGGGTCTTCATTCATTTCTGCACGGCTTAGTAATGCGTCCATTAATTCACTAATGGAAAACTTAACACTCTATGACCCCCAAAGCTCAACAAGACCTTAATATCCCTCCTCTGTGTCAAGACACATTCCTCCATCAATATCTCCATCATTATGTTCTGTTTTTTTATGTGTTTTAATCAATATAATACTTCTTATTAACCCGTAACTGTTACCAGGAGACGGTTTACCTTCTCTGATTCTGTCTCACAGTTTTTATCAGGACAGTGAACAATCTGAGGAGAAACACCAGAACCAAGGAAGACCTTCCGCGGCCACTCACACCGGCCGACCACGGCTCCGGACCAGGGAGGAGTCCTTCCGTGAGTCCCAGTGTCCGTCCTGCGAAGCATAAAGCAAATGATAAAAGACAGCGAGACAGTCTCGCCATCGCCCCTCGCTTCTCACTTTCCGTTTAGCCAGCGGTTTGAGCGAGCTTTCGCCGGGCGTGTCTGTTTCCTTTACGGAAAAGAGCAACGTCGACCTTGCAAACTGCCCAGAACCCGAACAGTGCCTGTGACTTACCCTGTTTGTCATCCTTATACAGGGGACCGTCAGGGACCGTTTATTTCTAATTGAACTTTGGGGTTTTCATAATCTATCAGTAGTATTTCTTGCATAATCACATAATTTTATAATTGGACAATGCTTCACTGCACTCATCTTTATTCATTTATGGATTTGTAGATTCTCAAATTTATCCAATTATAATAATAGAATGACAATGCAATGAACACTACGACCAAAACCGAGATCCTTGTACACTCCTGACACCTGTCCACGGGACCCCTTTACCCGACGGGCGTGAACTCCATTCTCACATGCTGAACCCCGGAGTCGGACACGTATGCACCGTGTACGTCTCATACGCCACCAGTGGTCACCGTGGTCCAATGCTGTCTCTTTTCCTCCAGTCACTTCCATAGGTCTGTTGGTTAAATCATTATTAATTCACTAACAATGATTTCACGACACTGATTTAAAAAACCCTGGAAGAGTCTTTATATCTCTGTGCTGCAGCTAGATTATTCTCACATCAATGTATCTCTTTCATTAATTATCAGTTTTCCATTGGGTTAAATCAATATAATGTTTCAAATGCCCTACTTATCACTGAGAGGCAGCTGCCATCTTTAATTATATTTCAGACTTTCTAACAATACAGTAAGTTATCTTTTTAAAAATCGTGGAAATCAAGAAAATAACTTTTCCTGTTACTCACATTACCTTGTCTTCCTCTACGGAGGCAGCCACACAGCTCCTGACCGCGGCAGAGGCCGCGATCACCCAGATGCGGCCAGCCTGAGAAGCACAGGACAAAACAGAGAACAACGAAGGCTTAGACGTCACGCCATTGGTCACCGCATTCCACTATCCTGACGCTTAGTCGCTCATGTAATCAGCATATTAGGACCACGTGTGTATCCTCATCAGTGAATGAACAATGTTGACCTAACCCTGACAGACACGAGCACTGGCTACTGCTTCTCAGTATCGCCATCAAGTTTGGTCCACGAGTCACGACCGTGTGCCACATTACTCCTTTCCAGGGTCAGGGTTGGGCATACACATCGATACTAGTCCTTGCCTAGCCACCTGTTTTTATAATCGGACAATATTTCACCGCCTTTGTCTTTATTTCATTAATTATTTCATCGACCTAATGATAAAAACAGACTAGATTTCTTTTACATTGGACCTCAGAGTTATAGACACGTAGTCACAGTCTATGACTCATGCGCCACCCTTAGTCATCATTGATCCAATATCGTCTTTTCCTTCAATCATCTCTACACTGTTTATTGGCTAATTCATTAATTTACTAATAGTAATTTTAAGTGCCATTATTCACAGCATCCAAGATGGGTTATGATGTTCTCCATCTGCATATAGATTCATTCTCACATCAATAACTACCTTAAATTTCATGTATGTAATAATTAATATAATGTCTCATTAACTCACTAGTTGTAACTGGGCTATCGCTGACAAATCTTGACTCCATAGGGCACTTTTTTATAAACATCAGTGTCCTTCAAAGACAAGGCTGAAACCAAGACAAGCGTCTGGACTCCCACTCACATGGGCCTCGGTGCGGGCGACGCCGAGGCGCGGTCAGAGGGCGCGCCGCCGGGGGTGGTGGGGGGGCACCCCTGCCTCCGCCGACCCCTGCTTTCCACCTTTCGCTGACTCGCTCGGGTGTCTACGTATGGTTCACGAGGCCAACGCAGTTTCCTCTCAGCGTGACGACGACCCTGGAGAAGTGAACGGCTTTTCCTGATCTGTGCCGGCATGAGCTCGGGGCAACACCCAGGTCCCCGATTCCCTCCTGGGCATTTTCAACGTTATTAATATGTCTTGCCTCACCATGTACATTCATAGGTGGATAATACAGCACTTCACCCTTCTTGCTTTAACTATTATTGACTGATTTTTACCTGTCTTTACTGATTCTACAATTGATCCATTCTAACAAATCTAAGTCCACAAACTCAAAATAAGGACACGATCTTTGCATCTTCCTAACATCTGTCTGCAGGATCAAACACAATGGAGGGAAGGCTATCACGATGGGCCTCGGATGTCCAGACACACGCCCTTCACCGTCTGTGACGTATCCGCCCCCAGTCGACATCACTGGTGCACCGAAGGCCCAACGTTCCTTCACTTGTTTCTCCAGTTGCTATCGACACAATCATTAATTCACCAAACACAATAAAATAAACCTACGATTCCAAAACACTCAGGAAGAATGCGTTCGAACGCCCTACTGTCTGCTGCAGAATCCTCGCCACCTACGTTAGACATCTTTCACCAGTCAACCTCGATGCTACATGTTAAGTTAATCAGCAGAATGTTCTCATATCATATTTACCGCTGGGCTATACTTGGCGCTTTTTTTTTGTGATTTTTTAATGACACCATGAATACGCTAAAACAAATGACCAAAACCAGAACGAAATTTGACCCTGACTCACCTTGGTTTCCTTCCTAAAAGGAGAGCGTGACCTTCAGCCTTGACTGCAACGGAGCCCCGTCGGCCGAGCGTCGGCTCTGCAGAGTCCCAAACAGAGGAGGAGAGAGAGGGGTTGAGAACCTTCCTCCACTGCTCCACACACCTACTCCCCCGCCACTACCCGGCCATGTAGGCACTCAGGCACTTACGGAAATATTTATGTATTTTTATCTTAAAAATAAACTTAAACCTTGCATCTGAATCAGGCAAACACCAACTATGACATTGCATTATCTCTATCAACCTTCGTGAAAGTGTGACACCTTGGTCCTCTTACACCCACTCCAAAGGACGTGAATGCACGTTCCCCTCATGGCATATTTACTGAGGAAAACACCTCAACCTCTCCATCACTATTCGTTCATACACTTATTTACTTTATCGCTAATTCTTTTATAGATTAATTTGTAAAATTCATGAACACAAAGACTAGGAACAAAATCTGTTTAATTTCCTAGCATCTGCACATAGGTTCCCTATAACGTGCGGAAGTGGACAAGATCACTCTGGTGGCCCTCAGAGGTCCAGCGGCATAGTAATCCTCGTACGCGACTCGTGTGCCAACCGTGACCGTCGTTAATCCCTGAACTCACTAACGGTAATTTTAAAACTGTATGATTCACAAAAGGCCAAGACAGGCACTGATACCCTTAATATGTACACAGAATCATTTACTTGTCTTGCTTTTCATCAGTAATTCAATCAATGCGATTCTTTCCATTAAACCTGAATTTGTCCCCGGGCCCAGTTCAACTTCCTTGATGACGTTTCCCACTTTTTACTGAAACGCTGATCACCCACAGACAGGCCACCGGCACAAGGTGAGGACCTGACAGCTGCTCACGCTAGTCTCCCGGATCCCGGAACCCAAATGTCACCCAGGGCTCTCGGTCAGGAAAGAATCCTGAAAGCAGGTGGAACTTCTCCACGCTGGGGAGCACGAAGCAGAGAGGACGATAAAAAGAGCTGAGAAATTCTCGCCATTGACCTCTGCTTTTTATCTCTCACTTATTCAGCCACTGGACAATCACGAAATAATCTTTCCCTTAATAGAAAGAGCACTGTTGGTCGTGCAAACCGACCCAGAATCGGGACATTGTCTGAGACCCCTGTCACCCTTGCAGAGGTCAAAGTCATGTGCCACTGCCTTCTGATCACACTCCAGGGTATTCATAATACGGTCCTAGTATTTCTTGCAAAATCGCATATTTTTATAACTGGACCATGCTACACTCCTCTATACATTCATTCATTCATTCATTCTCACATTTATCCAACTGCAGACGCCACCGATATCTGACCCGATGTGGTTTCCTTCATCCATCTCTAATTGTTCACTCGTTAATTCATTAATTCACATATACTTTCCAATACTATCATTTACAAAAACTCAGGAAGAGCTCGTACGCCCCTGACGTGCGCAGAGGCCGTCCTCACATCCATGTGTCTCTTTGGTTAATTATCCTCGGGTTTCTGTGGTGGATTAGCCTCTATAATGACTCATCCATCCCACACTTATCACTGAGAGACACTGCCTCCTTTAACTGTGTGTTGTGCTTCTTAATAATTCAGTGACTGACTTTAAAAAAAAACTTAGCCCAGGAAAATAACTTTTCCTGTCACTCACACTAATCTCCATCCTCTCACTGCACCTGGAGAGGCAGCCACAGAGCCCGTGCCCACGGGGAATGCGCCACAATCAGCTCGAACGCAGCCGTCCTGAGGAGGAGAGAACAGCACAGGTGATAAAAAAAGAATGAGATTGTGTTCATAACTCCCTGAATTCCTGCTCTCATTGAGCCAGTCATTATCAAGCAGTGAACTGAAATAATGTGTATTTTCTCTAAGTAAATGAACAATATCGATCTAGCCCCCGAGAGAACATACACGTTCACTATTACTTATCAATAACTATATCATCCTTCATCAAAAACTGACACCCTTGCGTTTTAAGTATGCATTAATCCTACTCCTTGCCTAACCATGTATTTTAAAAATTGGACAATATTTCACCTTCTTCATCTTTATTTATATATTTATTGATTTGATTGATCCAGTTATAAAAATAGGAAGAAAACACATGAACATAAAGAAAAACGAGACCTTGGTATATGCCTGCCATCTGTCTACAGAACCACCGCAGACAGGACAGTGGCCACACCGCACTTCTGTTGGACCTCAGCGTTGGACACGCAGTCATTGTGCGTGGCTCAGACGCCACCAGTGGTCATCACTGATCCAGTATTGCCCCTAGTTTTCCATTCCTTTCTGCATTGTTCATTGACTAATTCATTAACTCACTAACAATTTAAAAACCCTGTTATTCACAAAAACACAGGAAGAGCCACGATATCCCTACTCTGTAAACAGAATCATTCTCACATCAGGGTCTCTTTTTAAAATTACGCTACTAGTCATTTATACATTAATCAATGTAATGTATCATAAAATTCAGTATTTGTCACTGAGCTGCAGCTGGCCCTCTACAATTCTATATGAAAGTTTCGAATAGCAGACTGAACACTGCCAAAGAAAGCTCACTGAAGTCAAGACGAGAACCTCGACTCTTCCTCATGTCGGTCTGTGTGACCCTTGCGGATGCGCAATCACAGCCTCCGCCACGGAACACGCTTTGTGTCCACATTCTGAAAGTGGAAAGCACAGTCAGGCATAGAAAACCCGTAAGTACAATTTTTATTCCCACGGAGTCTCAATTTCCACAATTCGTTTACTCAGTCATTTAGAATATTTCTAAATTTTTCATAATGGAGAATATTTTTTCTTTTAACCAAAAGAACAGCCTCAAACTTGAGACTGACCCAGAACAACAAAATTAACTCTTAATTATTCATGTCTTATCACTCTTGCCCCAAGAGGTGATGTCCTTGACCCATTTATTTCTTAACAGGTGTCAGTGTTCACAATTTTTATTAATATTTCTTACCTCATCACATGCGTTTATAGTTAGATAATGCACTTTTTCTTCTGCAACTATTACTTATATATTTTTACTAATGTTATCATTGATCCATTAATAAAAATAAACCTAAACCTATTAACCCAAAATAAGAACATGATTTTTAGGTGTCCTTAACATCTGTGAATTGGATCAAATAAACGGAGAAAGTCGAGCCCGGTTGGTGTTGGGTCTCAGGACGCAGACACGTTACTATTCCTCGCCCGGGACTCAGAGGCCACTCGAGATCATGGCTCGTTAAAGGCTCACTGTCAGTTCACCCATTTACATATTCGTATCAATTAAAGCACTACTTCAGCACACTCGTAAAATAATACATGATTAACAAACACCGAAGAACAACACATCTGAGCATCTTCCACTACCTTCTATGGAACCATGCCGAATCGGATGATCTCTCTTAAATTCCTATCAATGTTACCTATTTTTATTTGTTTGTTTTCCAGTCATACAGTGTCAGCCCTCCTTTAGACAGTTTCGCCATCTGTGAATGCACTTCTAAACATTAGGGTCGTCGGGTTTTGCCAGTTTGAAGATGTTACACAAGTAGAGGAACACCGTGGCTTCCTCCTGCTGCCTTCTCAGCTCGCTCGGCCGGTGGACGTGGGTTTGTGGGCGCCGTTCACTCACTGGGCTTTTCACTCTGAAGTTTATTTCTGCATTGCTTTCAGGTACACAGCATAATGGTTAGACAGTCACATACTTTACGTAGCGTCCCCTCAGTATTCCTGTACAAGTGGCACCACACACAGTTGTCACGGTGCTGTTCACTGTGTTCCCTATGCCGTACGGGTCACCCTGCGACTGTGCCGTGACCACCGACCTGTACTCCTCGACCCCTTCACCTGTCGCCCGGCCCCCCAACCCCCTCCGCTCCAGGTGTTTCTGGATTGAGGTCTAGTCGTGATTCCTCCTATGGTTGTGCCAGGAGGCAAAGTGTGTTCACCTACGCCCTCACCTTGGCTGGAAGCTCACCTACTATCTCCCATGAAGTGGACAGTACTGAGGTCTGGCCCCAACACGGAACACGAACACTGAGCCTTACTTAGCACGTCTAACATCCTTGGCCAGAGGGTTTCACCCTTGCACTACTGCTTTCCTAACAAATATTGGTCTTTCCAATACACATTAATATCGACTCTATTATAGCAATGTTGCCTAATCACAAATTCTTATTATTGGACAAGACTTCATAGCCTTCATTTGCATTGACTTGCACACATGTATACACTGGTTACTTCACTGACCCAATTACGAAAACAGGAAAGTGGACGCACATACGGACCTACACCCGTGTCTGTGGTCCCTCACCTCTGCCTGCAGGGTCTCCCCGGCAGGCACAGTGGACCGGATGCCACGTGCGCTGGACGTCAGGGTTCCAGACACGTGGTCATCACACGCGCCACCAGGAGTCGTCGCTGATCCACACTGGGCCTCTCTCCTGCATTCACGAGAATTATTATTCATTTATTGACCAGTTAATTCCGTAATTATAATTATTTATTGATCAGTTAATCCAGTCATTATCATTTGTAAAAAATGATTATGCACAGAAATCCATGAGGAATCTAGATATCCCTCATATAGATTCAGAATCATTTTCATATCAGTATCTCTCATTACTTATCCAATTTTTACAAAAATCATTAATTAGTATAATGCTTCGTATTAATCCCATATTTCTCAGTGGGCTATTTGGATTTCATCGATTACATTTCACAGTTCTCAATAACGCAGTGAAATCCTTCAAGCAGCGACAGTAAGACAAGAACTCTGCCCGTTACTCACGAGGTCCCCACGCTCCTGACCCTGCACGCAGCCAGGGGGCCCGTGACGATGGGCGGTGTCTAAATCGGCTCGAGAGCGTCCGTTCTACAGAGTACAGAGCGAGCAGATGATGAGAAACAAGGAACACGAACAGAGGACTCAAGGTCACGGACAAGGGAGCACCAGGGAAAAGGTGGGGCAACTGTAACTGAGCGACAATAATAAAAAAATCGCATATATCCTTTAAAAAATTAGAACTTTCTCTCTACTGATCCTTGTTTTCTACGGTTTATTTCTTTTAAATCTTGAACTCGACACTGACACAGAGCAATGATTTTGAGTCTCACTCATCAGTGTCTACATGGTTCTCACACAGAAGGGCAAATGCCTCTTCCATTATTGCTTAGTAAGTGTGATTTTGATTTTACTAGAAGCATTCTTGCCTCACTACAAGTTTCTAGAATGTTTCACTCTTCTCATTAGCTGTTGATTACATTCTTAATAGTTTGACTACTGATTCATTGATAACAATAAATTTACATCTATAAACTCAAAATAAGAATATCAACTTTGTATACTCCTGATAACAACCCGCGGGGTCATTTACCCCGGGAGGTTAACGAGACTCTGCCGTTTGTGGACCCAGGAGTGACGGACACCTGGTGTCCACCAAATAGCGACTCATAAACGACCAGTCATGGTCTTGGTCCATTTACGGGTCTCTTCATCTTCCTTCATCTCCGCGTTCGTAATGATGAAATCACTAACTCGATAGTAATAAAAATAAATATGGGACTCGTGAAGTCCCAAGAAAAAGACCCTTGAATAAGCCTCGTTTGTGTACACAGAGCTTGTATCTTTTTCACTGATTGGCCTCAAGGGCGCACATGATCAACTAATCCGCATAATACTCCATATTTGTCACCAACCCACAGTTAACTTTTTATTACATTTGCTACTTTATAATAATACCACGACTGCGCTTTTGGGAAATCATCCAGGCCAGGGTAAGCTTGTTGACCAGTCTTCACGCCGGTCCCTTTTCCAACACGCAGATGACGTGGTGTCAACCCCCCAGAGGGGGGTTGTCAGCTCAGTGGGATCATTCTGAAAAGTGCAAGGAGATGATGCAAAAAACGACGTTGATTACTTTTATAATTTAACGTAGATGTACTCGTTAAAATTTAAAAACATCCCCTACGGTAACATAATTAGAAAGAATATATATCAAATTAGTAGAGAAAATAGTTAAACTAATAAACGAACAAAAATAACTCATCAAAAGTAAATCAGGAAGGGAGGGAAACAGGAAAAATAAAGCAGCACAAAAGCTGGAAATGCATAAATACATTCAAACATGCTGGCCATCACAAAAACGCACAACAACAGACTATCCAGATGTGACAAGTCATCAGACTGCGTCTTTAAAATTCAACCACGGAGACATTTTCTCCATCGCAGCATATTTTCCACTCTTCATTTACAGATTCATCTGCACATTTATTAACTTCTGGTAATAATTATTTATCGTCCTCTTAATAAACTGGACTTCAGACTAGCTCCTGGCGTAGCACGACCAGCACTGCCTGTCCATGTGGGCTCAGCCTCGTCCACATTTAATCCGAGTGGCCGTTTCTTCACCCTGTCCCCTGTCTATTGATATTCATTTTCATTATTACATCTTTTATTGATGGACAAAGCGTCACTCCCGTCATCTTTATTCGTTCGCCCATTTGCCTATTTATTGGACCATGGAATCTTTAATAATAATGGTTCTAAAGTTCATGAACTCGAAGGCCAGGGCGGGAGCCTGCCGTGTGCCTGACATCTGCCCGAGGCCCGTCCCAGCCAGCATGTGCACTGCACGCCACCCGCGAGGGGCGTCACGCTCCCGACACCTGCCCGGCCCATCCGCCCCGCGTGGCCCGGGGGGGTGCTGTTGGTCCAAGACTGGCCTGCGGTCTCTCTCTCTCTGTTGTCACCCACATTTCTTCGCTGTCTAATTCAGTAAGAAAGAAACACACGTAAGTCAGAAAAAGCCAAGAATAAGACTCTTGACAATCTCTGGCGTCCACCCATACAACCACTTGCAGGAAGATCCCTGTCACAAACTGAGCTCATGAATGGATCATGTGTGGATTCATCAACGCAACATTTCGTGTATTTAACAAGGATGGGTCTCATCTCCTTTGGTGCCAGGATCCCTTCCGCGTCGCCCCTCCGAGGCCCAGCACGTCATCGCCCGCCTCACGCGCCGCCCGCTGGCCATCACTGTCAGGACCCGCCTTCTTTTCCCTCAGTCGTGTCTGTTTCTTGATTTATTAACTTTTCAATTGACTAATAATAACAAAATAAGTTTACATAATCACAATAACCCCCAAACAAGGCTCGTAAGTCCCCCTGACACCTCCGTAATCTCCCTGGCCGCTAACAATGGTCGTTGGCACATTCCACGTGAAGCCCACGGTGGGCCGCGGTTTTGTGTAACAGGACAGGGCATGTCCTTGCACAGGGCACCCGTACCGAGACACGAGCTCGCCGACTCCCATTGGTCCTCGCGCGCCTCCCCCAGGGTCCTTGGCCACGGCAGGCAGAAGTCGAGACTCGGCTCGGGGCGGCCACCCTGAGTGTAAGCGACAGAGACACAACAATGAGGGGTCCCCGCCATGAAAACGTGCTCTCCTCATTTCGTTTTCCTAGTCATTTAGGCTCTTAACTTCGGAGTGTGATGATTTCTCTCTCTAAAGGACCCACTCACACTTTCAGCTGACTCCAAGCAAGAATACAGAACACTATATATCCTCAGCTTTATCATTCTTACCCCCAAAACGTAACCCCTCGGCCGATTTATGCTAAATGAACTCCAGTGCTTCCAGGCTGTATCAGTAATAATTCTTGCCTAACCACATATTTTCCTGGCTTCACTGTCTCACCCTTTTCATCTGTCTACACTGATCTGTTTATTCTTTCATTTATTCACTTATGAGAATAAAATTAAAGTCCATGAAGCACCAGTGGCTGAGATATTATCCTGAAGAAGTACTGGGACCTGTCCATCCTAGTCTCGTCCCCACTGACGTAAACACTTAAGTCCCTTTTTGGAACGGACCTCAGAAGGTCGTGGGCATTCTGATCACAAAGTGTAGTTCAGAATGCATTCCGCTCACATCACCGGTCCACGGTGGGCCTTGTCCGCACGCCGCGTGCATCCGCCCTCCACACAGAACGGACCCAGCGTGAGCGCGGAACACGGGCAGGTACTTACAGCTGCCCGCGCTCTTCCCTCACGAGGAACACAGGGCGCATCTTTATCAATTACGGAATTTGGGGTACAACCTAAAATAGAAATTTAAGGAGCTATTAAAATGAGTGACATGGTCTCGATCTACCATTAAAACCACCCTAAACAGTACCAAATCCAATGAACCCCAAACTGTCCAAGTACAAGCCTGTCTCCCTCTTTGGCCGCATACCCGTTTGTGGCCATCTACTCATCTTAAGTCCCTCCCCCTCGAGCAGAGGCCACCTGGAGATATTGGTCCTTCGGAACGCTCAGCTGGCTCCGGGGCCCCCACTGGTGACATGTAGAGAGGAGGTGAGGAGAATGAGACGTTTTCTCCACTGAACTATGCTGCACCCCTTCCATTTACTTAGAATTTTAGATATTTATTAACTACCTTGGTTTTCTCGATGAAATAAACCAAGTGGAACTGTCCTCTGATCCAGAGGACGGGCATCACTTATCATTACCTCTGTCTGTCTACCCAAATGCTGCTCCCCGCAAGCCGGCATCAGCGGCACGTGAGAACACAGCAGGAAACACGGACTTCGGGATCCCACGCCACTCCCACCGAGTCAGGAATGCCGAGGGCAGGCCCACAGGCTGCATTTCAACTCGCCCTGCAGGAGATCCTGAGTCGGGGGTGAGGGCCACTGCTCTGTGGCACCCTGACCCAAAGAGGCAACGCCCTTGAACTGTGGTTTCTTAACACCCCGCCCTGTCTCGTGATCAGATTAAAAGTAATTTCTGCCTCACAGTGTGTTTTCTTAATGGAGCTATCTTCACCTTTTCTATCTACCTATCCCCTCCCTATCTAGCTAACGCAGCTACGGACTCTTCCATTTATTCCCTTAGAATAATGCCATCAGTCCCCAGGGTCCACTCAAACCCCATAATCAGATTCTCAAAATTGACTAAAACCTAGCTCGGAGCTTATTCCCACAAGTGTAATGTCTTTCTGAGCTCTTCCTGAGAAATGAACTTCACTAACGCAGAAATGAATCCATCAGGAGACGTGTGCAGACGCACTGCATTCGCGTCACGGACCCGCGCGTGGCGCTTTTCATTTAACTTGTACGGTCTTTAATGACACGAGAAAGAACAACCGTGGCCGCACCGTCCACGCGGCGTCCAAACACCTTCAGTATCTGCGTCTTCGTCTGAACCGCTCCACGGAATGATGACCAGCTCCGATGGCTCCCTCAGAGGGATGCTCCCGCGCTGTGGTACAAACCGAACAGGGAACCGTCAGTCATCCCGAAAGTGAATGTAAAACCCTCAAACCTTTGAAAAATCGCACTGAAACTGACACATGGCGTATCTTCATCAAAGATCCATACTTTATATACGTGCATAGCTACGTATTAATAGCGCTAACTTCCTTCCTTCATTCTTTAATTCACGAGAAACTGTACAAACTACTGGGTTTTTTTGTAACAAAATGAAAGCTGCGTAACTTCCCAGAAGCCCAGGAGAGAGACGCTAGCGCGAGCCTCTGGCTGATTCCCCTACCTCGCACGCACGTGAGCAAACACATTTTTCTGGACAGGGACACACCAGGAGCACACCCGGCACATGATGCCTCAACACACAGACCCATCACCGCTCAAGGGCCCTGTCCCCTGTGAGCTGATTAAAGTACTGCCCCTGCACGGACTCCCGACGAGGGGTGTGTCTGAGCGGCCTGAAGACAATGGCGCAGTTGCTCACCGCCATGGGTCTCAGGGACCATCCACTCTCCGCCAACTTTACTGAATAACTGACGAATATTCTTGCAAGTCTTTAATTCTGTCACTGGTTCACCCTCGGCCCTCTTTAATGTAATTAGGTGATTAAATTATATGATTTTTTCCTGCTTATTAATGAAAAAGAACGCACCTGCTACCCAGACACAACACAAGAAATGAACATCAACAATTACATCTCTCCCTGGGGCCCTTCGGCTGAGACATAAAAGCTTCTCCCTATTGTTAACGGACTTCAGTTCTTTGGAAGTGGATGGGTAATGTTTGTTTCATTTTATATGCCATTGTTCTCCCACATCTGGCCGTAGTTTTCCTTCATTTACTCATATGTTTGTGTAGTTATTATTCTATTAACTTGTAAGAAGCAATAAAATCTGTTCTGCGTGGGACCTCAGACTTCTAGGTGGGCATGGTCACCCGAGACTCATCTGTCCCGGTCCCCTTGTTTTTGGGTCACTCTAATTCCGTTAAGACATAAAGCACTAATTCACTAATAATAAACATATACCCATGACTTTTTGAAAAACTTTAATATCCCTAAACACCTGATCTAAATGACTTTCAAAGAGCAGACAGTCCCGATCCGTCCTGCTAATCGTTCTCAGCATTGCATATGGGAGAAGTGAAAAAACCTGCTTCGTTTGAAGCCCTTTCTCATTAATCCGTGACTGGCACGGGCTAATCTCCCCCATCTGTCTGTAGAATTATTTCCCTCAGCAACACATCCCTTTCATTAAACGACTTCAATGTTTCAAATAAGAATTAATCAACATAATGCTTCACATTAATTGCATTTTGGGGCCCTGGTTGACATTTACTGATTACATTTCACACTTTTTAGGAACACAGTGATTACCTTTAAATCAACCACCCGGACGGAGCCGGAACACGGACATGACGCCCGTGGTCCCCACGCTCTGACACCCAGACACAACCGCAGAGCCGGAGACCACGGGAGGGCCCCAGACTCAGCCCCAGTGCGTCCACTCTGAGGAGACAGAGCACGGGGAGGACTTAAAAAGGTTGAGACCTACTATCTATTGATCTTGCAGTTACCTTTTAATGAGTCATTTAGGAAATTATCAATTTGGGAAAATGTTTAAATTCTCCAAAGAGCCCTGGCTGGTGTGGCTCAGTGGACTGAGCGCCGGCCTGCGAACCTAAGTGTCTCTGGTTTGATTCCCAGTCAGGGCACGTGCCTGGGTCCCTAGTGGGAGCCACGCAAGAGACAACCACACACTGATGTTTCTCTCCCTCTCTTTCTCCTTCCCTCCCCCCTCTATCTAAAAATAAATAAATAAAATCTTTAAAAATAAAAAATAAAGTAAATCCTCCAAAGTACACCAGTGTCTCTCTACGTATTTTTATGTGTGGGCAATGTATCGCAATCTTTACTTACTTATACGTTGGTAGTGACTGTTTCATTGACCCAACGGGAAATACAAAGAAATGCATGAGCGTAAATCACCGGCGGGACCCGTGCACACTCCTGACACCTGCCCCGCGGGTCCCTCCAGCAGGAAACGGACCGGAGCCCTCCTTGGTGCTGGGCCTCCCGGGCAGACACACGCTCACTGTACGTGACTCAGGCGCCACCAGGAGTCATCGTTGATCCATATTTGTCCCTCCTGCTCTTCCTGCTTTTCCGCATTGCCTACTGAGCAAGGCATTCATTCGTTAACAGAAGTTGAAGAGTCTATTATTCAAAAACTCAAAAAAGCCTTTACATCCCTAATCCGTGTATAGAATCACTCTCACATAAATCTCTCTCTCATCTTCTTTTTCTTATATCCATTAATCAATCTAATCAATTTTTATCGATACATAAAATAAAGCCTGTATTTGTCACTGGGCTAGAGTTGGCTTTACTAGATAATATTTCACACTCTTTCCTGACACGGTGAGTACCCTGTGAAACTAAACACGCTGGAACCGAGACAAGAACCTCCATTATCACTGCCATGCTCTGCACGCCCCTACAACACAGAGGCCACCAGAGAGCGCAGGACCGCGGAAAACGCTGGGACCGGCTCACGTGCTTCCCTTCTGAGAGGACAGAGCACAGCAGATGGTAATGAGATTGAGACCCGGTCTCCACTGATCTTTGACCCCCACACTGCGTTTACGTAGTCCTTCAGGTATTTGTTGAGTAATGGCAGTATTTGTTTTCCTCTTAATAAACTGCACATCAGAGTTCTAACTCCTCAGAGTAGTAACTATTACTTATCGTTTTAAATATCACTCTTGGTCAAAGATGTAATACACTTGATGCACTTAATATTGATTTCAATATACATCAGTGTTGTTTTTCTTTACATTTCAACAATAAGCAATACTTCTCCCTCTTCAGGTGTATTGATTTTATCATTTATTTTTATAACATTCTGTAAAATTTATGAACACAAAACCCAGAACGGGAGCTTTCTGTGTTCCCGAATGTTCCTGACACCTGTCGACACAGCCTCCGCGGACAGAGAGGAGGAACAGGATTCCTGTACGGTGGGCCTCAGAGCTCCGGCGCCTCTGCATTCACCCACACGACGTGCACGCCCCATCGTGGTCATCGGCGCCGCTGGCCCCGGTTTCCTCATCCTCGTCCTCCCCGTTTACTGAGCAGCTCGCCAATTCACTCGTAATAGCAGTAATACAACAAATACCTGGGAATCACCGATACTCAGGGACACGATCCTTAATATCTCTAACATCTTGCTGCAGAAACACTGTCCTCAATGAATAAGCCTCTTTTCTTCATCAGCTTCACTGACTGCAAGTACCCGCCCGGAGACATAAGGCTTCATGTCAATTGCGTATTTAGGCTGGGGGCATGACTAGCTTTCTCTGACTGTACTTAACACTGTTTTCAACATGATGGTCAACGCTCGACACAAAGGACGCAAACGGAGAGACGGGTTTCACGATTACTCACATGTACCTGTGCGCAGGGTCGACCCGTGGAGCCCCCGCTGGTGGCCGAAGGCTGAATCGGTGCCAGCGTGTCCCCCTGAGGAGTGCAAAGCGGGGCAGACAGGGGTGCGACTGAGAGACAACACAGGACGCACGCATTCCCCCTTCCCCTCCTCAGCCCCTCCCCTCCCCTCCACGACACACACGCGTTTACTGATTCTCCTAACAGACCGCACAGCAGCGCACTTGGCGCACAGCAAGGACAGCTCTGACGGTTACCGTCTGCGTCGCCTTCGCCAAAGAGGCGGGACACCTCAACCATTTACGCTTTCTAATGAACTGCGGTCATGTTCAGTAAATGCCAGTAACTTTTACTGTCCATCCTCTTCACCTTAAGTAATGTATATCTGTACACGGATTCTTTTTTGAGCCACTTATTATGATAGAATCAATATTCCCGAAAGTGAACCGAGAACACGGCCCTTCCTCCTTCCCTAACGTCTGTCTGAGGATCAGTTCGGAGAGAGGCAACGACTCCAGTTCTCTGTATCGGACCTCAGGGCTTCAGACACGTCGTATCATGGTCTGTCCGAGACTCATACTCCACCAACTGTCATCACTGGTCCGCGCCGTGCCTCTTGCTCCTCCTGTCCCACGCACTACTCAGGCATTCGCTCCTTCATCTGTTAATCCGTAAAACCCCATCACGGAGCAACGAATACTCCTGTCTGTTACAGGAAGATCTGCCACATTGCCGTCTCTCCCTCAGTAATTATCATCAGTACTTGGCATGTGCATCGGTAAGTGCGATGTGGCACAGTGGCCCATGTTTATCGTTTTCCGTGGTTGGTGTTTTGGATTATATTTTATACTTTTAGCAAGATACTGAATAATAATACCCTTTGAGAAAATTTCTCAAACAAATACAGGAACTTAACCTTTACTCACATGCGTCCCAGCTTTTGCAGAGCACACCGCAAATCTTGTTACCATGGAAAACCCTTAAATCAGCTCGAGTGTGTTGATTCTGAGGAGCACAAGACAGAGCAGATGATTAACAACTGAAACCTTCCCTCCATTAGCCATTTTCCTTCTCGTTTCATTTTTCCCCTTATTTACAGATTTCATTTTCATTATATATATATATATAAAATTAACATCCTCAGCTCAGTACTGATACAGGTTTATAAAACTGAATGTTACTTATTAGAAAAAGAGGTGATGCCCTTGGTCCATTTATCTCTTAACGTCAGTTTCTTCAGTTTATCGTAATAGTATTTCTTGCCTCACCACGTATACGCATAGTTGATAAGGCTTTATCCTTTTCTTATTTAGTTATGCATTTGTTTATTGGTTCTATCACTGATTCATTTCTATTAAATCTGCGAACCCAAAATCACAAGCACAATCTCCCTGTGCATTCCTCATGCTGACCCATAGGATCATCTGCAAGAGGAAACGGACTAGATGCTTGGTATGGACCTCAGACTTCCAGACACAGAGTAGTCATCGTATCGGACTCGTACGCCACCAGTTGTCATCACCGGTCCAGGCTCGGGCCTCTCCCTCCTCGTCCTCACCCACGTTTGCCCACACACTAATTCACCAATCTACTACCGGTAATTTACGCGTGTCTGTGAAAGGGGAAGAGGCTTCAGGGTCACTGTCATTCCTCTTTAGGACCAAGGCCTCATCGATCACAGCTCTTTCGCCAGTCACCCTCATTATTCCCAGGACGGCCAAGAAGACACGAGGCTCCAGACATCCCCAACCCAACCACTGGACCACGGACGTCTTTCCCCTGCTATCTGACGCTCTGTGCGTTCCCACGGCGACGCCCTACGCAGACCACCCCACCAAGACGAGAACATGCATGATCACTCACACTGGCATTTCGGGTTCCTACGTGGAGCCGCTGAGCCCGGCAGATGCTTCCACCCCTTCAGGCGCCTCGATCTGAGCAGCACAAAGCAGAAGAGAGGGTAACGTCACTGAGACGCAGCCTGCGCCCTGCATTTGGCTGATCGCGTAGAATGCAAGGATGAGGGGTAACACCTACCGTCCCACGCGCCTGGGACCCACAGTGAGGGCCTCTCTCAGGGCCAAGGCCATTTGCCATGGAACTCAGTGCTTTCAATACCAATGAGCCGTGTCCGCGGTCTCAGCACAGACAAAGGGTGTATGCTCTTCATCTCCATGGCCGTAACTGTACACTGAGTGTGAACTCAACCCACTGGTATTAAAAGGACCGAAACCCATGAAAACCGAGAGGACGGGTCCCTTGCAGTCCTAAACATCAGCCTACAGAGTCATTTCGAGCAGAGGCACCAGGCTGTGCTTCTTCTCGCGTGGGGCGTGAGAGTCACGTGAACGTGGTCTCTGTCTCTCTCTAAATGTCGTTCTGTGCCATCCTCACTCTTCCTGGGGTGCTGTGGGGGGACACGTGCCACGGAGGGGAGTGGCATGGGCACTGCGACAGAGCGCTGGGCTACCACCAACCCGCTGACGAGCAGGCGGAAGAGAGACGTCTACCTGACCCGAGGGCTCTGGGTCCCCGCGCGGTGGCGACGCCAGAGTTCGCGTGTCAGGAACAGACGACGTTGATGACTGGGGAAACTTAGTATTTGTGGACTGCAGTTAACCGTGGGTGCCAAAACCACAAAAAGAAAACCCGTGGACAAGGGGGGAGGTCTACTATAGTTTCTTTAGATGTTCCATCATTGACCCACTAATAATAAATATAAGCTGGTAAATTCAGGGTAAGACAGTGATCTTTCTCTGTTTCCAACATCTGTCCATAGGGCCACCTACGCAAGAGGGACGTGACTGCGTCTGTTCTGGGTAGGACCTTAGAATTCCAGACACAGACTAGTCACCACCTGTGACGCATGCGCCATCGGTGGCTGCCGTGGTTCAGGTTTGGGTCTCCTCTCCATCACTCACGTCTACATCTGCATCAGATGAACCATAAACCCATCAACGACAATTAACTGAACACAGGACTCACAAAGGTAGGGACGAGACCCTTGCCCACCTCTCCCAGGGGCCCACGGCACCGTTTCCCAGGCAGGCGGACTCTCTCTCACGTGACCGACCGGCCAGCGCGGTGGTTCACGTCGTGTCGGTCTTCGGGTCCCAGTCAACTTCACGTCTAATACCTTTAGTAATTCAGTGAGTACCTTTACACAAACGACCCAGCCTAAGACGACAACTTAATCAACTTCAGTATTTTTCAGTAAGTGTTCATTTTTTCCATCATTCACATCTGCCTAAGTTCATTAATTAGTTCATTTGTTCACCAGTATTGATTTTTAAAACTGTATGATTCATAAAATCCAAGAATAAGAGCAATAAATATTCTACGCCTGTGTATACAATCATTGGCCACATCGCTATGCCTCTCTTATTAATTATCATCAGTGTTTCATACATGAATTCACACAGGTAATGGTTTAGACCAGCCCCATAGTCATCATTCTCGATAGCTGGCGACTTGGATTGTATTTCATTTCACACTCCTAATGATACAGGGAATATTTGAGAAAAAAATGCATGAGCTTTTTTCAATGTTTTACTCACATCGGTCTCCGTGCTCACCACCCAAAGGGACCCCGGAGCGCGCGGCCACAGGTGCGCCAGTCCGCTCGGTGTGGGCGTTCTGAGGGGCAGAACAGACCGGGAGACAACGAGATTGAGTCCTCCTCTAAACCGGCCCTTCCCCGCCCCGATTTCGTTCACTCAGTCATAAAGACACTTACTGTATTTCATAATGCGTACACACACGCAAGTGTACGTAACTACAAACACAATGTGATTCCCTAGAAAAGGAGGTGATGCCCTTGGTCCATTTATTTCTTAGCATCAGTTTCTCCAGTTTACAGTAACAGTATTTCATGCCTCACCACATCTATCCGTGGTTGATAAGGCTGTACCCTTGTTTATTTCGTTGCATGTTTGTTTATGGTTCTATTATTGATTCATGTATATTAATAATAGAAAAGTGCATAAATCCAAAATTACAAGGGCAGTAGTAGGATCATTTGCACGAGAGAAAACAGACTAGATTCATTCCGCGTGGACCTCAGACTTCCAGACACAGAGCAGTCATCGTATGGGACTCGTACGCCACCAGTTGTCATCACCGGTCCAGGCTCGGCCTGTCCCTCCCCGTTGCCGGCCGCGGCAGCGCGCACACTGGTTCACCAGCCGGACCGCAGCCGGACCGCTCATCCAGAGCCACGGCAGCGCACGGACCAGGGCCTTAGCATCTCTCCCACTGTTCTTTAGAACGCTGGGCTAACTGAAGTTTATTCATCATCCTCCTTATTCCCAAGGTATATAGATTAGTCAACACAACATTTCATGCATTTCAAACTTAATCATTGGGACATGGCTGTTGTTTTCTCTTATGTTGAATATTTTTTAAAAATATACGTATAATCCCCTAAACAAACCATGAAAAGCGAGAACTCTGACGATGACTCGCACTCGATTCCACGCTCCCCGAGGGCGGCACAGAGATCGCTGACCGAGGCCCAGTGCCGGGCGCAGCGTGGGCGTGTCCGTTCTAAAACGTGGGAAGGAGAGATGGTAACACGACTGAGACATTTTCGGTTTTGGTCCTTGCATCTGAATTTCATTATTTGGTGAATAAATTATATATTAATTTGGGGTGATACAAATTTGATTTTTCTTAACAAACATTAAACTTTCCAATACCAAACAAGAATATTGGTCATTGTTTATATTATCGATAACATCTTTAGCTAAAGGTAATGCCTTTGATCCATGTATTTCTTTAGTGACTTAGTCTTTCAATATTTATTAATATTATCTCTTGCCTTACTACATTTTTATCATAATTGGATGATGCTTCACCTTCATCTTTATTTATTAATAAATCGATTCTTTTATTCATTTCTTATAATAGAATCAAAATCCATAAACTAGATCCTTATAAAATTCTAAGCCTGTTTAGTAAAATTATTGCTAACTTGGGTAATAAATCAGAGTCCTTTGTAGGATGGACCTCAGAGTACCGGAATAGTCATCACCAATGACTCAATATGCCACTAGTCATCACTGGTCCAAGCTTGGCATTTATTTTATCCACGCCCATTTATGTTTATTAAATCTGATTATAATAAATTTATATTGAATTTTTATTAAATCAGATTATAATCTGATCATAATAAATTTAACTATGAAGCTCAACAAAACCTAGACCATGAGCCTTAAACAGTCCTACATCTGCCTACAGAATCATCTACTTCACCAAAATATCTGTCATTAGTCACTCGCAAAGCTTCATATAGGGACTAATAAATACAAGGTCCCGTCCCGAGTCCCTGTTCGCCAGTGGACCACGGCTGGCTTTCTTCGGTCACACTTCGCCAACACAGAGTGCACACCCACAGAACTCACATTTGTTTCTGCGCACGGAACACGCAGACAGGCAGGCATCTCGTGAACATGGAGGAATCCTCTTCTCGGCTCCAGAGCCTTCTTTCTGAGAAGTTCAAATCACAGAAGGAGAAGAAAATTGAGACTCTCTGCACTCACTTCCCTTTCCCCATTCAATTTCCTCACTTAAATATTTACGCATCTACCTAATTTACAATGGTTCACACTCACTCATTGCTTAGGTGTGTTTATAATTCTCTCGCTGATCTATCTATGCTAACAGAACCCTTATCCGTGATCACACCGCCAAGGACAGAACCTTTGCACATGGCTAGCACCTGTCACTACGGTCATTTCCAGCAGAAGGTACGGACTAGATTTCCCTGGTGCTGGACCTCAGAGTTCCCGACACAGTATTCATCGTCCTCGACTCCTATGCCACCAGTCGCCGTCACCTGTCCAGGACTGACGCTCTTCTTCTCCATTAATGTACTGATCAATTCATGATTTCGCTAATAACTAAATAAACAACTGAGTCCCAAAAACTTAAGAGCAAGACCTTGAGGTGTCTTCAGTAACTATCTATGTGATCATCTGTCGCCTTGATTATATCTGCTATTAATCATTCCTATTTTTGCCAATATGGACTAATCAACACGATGTTCACGTCATATGTTAATATGACATAATGACAATGTCATGTTTATCCCTGGACCATGGGTGGCCTTCTGGGGTTCTTTTAACAATACAGTAAACATCCTTTTAAAACCACCCGAGCCAACACAAAGACTGACCACATCCACTGGTCTCCGTGCCCGCACACACGGAGGTCAACCGCGGAGCTCATGACCACAGAGGACGCCGCGGTCAGCCAGGGCCTCCTTCCCAGAGCGCACAACACAACAGGCGACAAATGAAAAGACTGGCGCGCTCTGTCCGTTTATCCCAAACTCCTCCGTCCCTTTATTAGCCAGTTAAGTCTGTGCTAGACTGCGCCACGTTTTCCCTGAGAAAACAATGTTAGTTTGGCGCTGACCAAACAAGAACATGGGACTATTTTTCGTATGCGTGTATCATTCCTCAGTTAGAGGGGATCTCTTCTTGAAGACATTTATTTCTTAATGGACTTCAGTGTTTTTAATACATATTAATAGTACTTCAGGCCTCATCATATATTTTCCTAATTAGACAATCCTTCACCCTCTCTCTTTATGCATCTATTTGTATTAACTCTTCCCATTTATAACAACAGAATCCATTTACATTTGGCATTAGTTAATGGAAGAATAAACTGTAGAAACGAATAAATGGTCCTGCTTTTTTCTCCTTAGTTGACCACAGATGTGCTGACCTGGCCCACGCGTGACCTCCACTCATTTTATTTGGACATGCAGCTGTTTGCACCCTCCAGTGAGTCGCCGCCGAGACGTGACTCCTCTGTTACTTACGTCCGTCTCTGCGGTCCTGTCGTGGAATCATTCTGTCCCATCTGTAAAGGACAAAGCAAACACAAAATATATTAGATGGAGAAATCGGCCTTAAATTGACCTAAGTCAGCAACAATTGATTAGGGATAACCCTTAGTGCTTGTTATATATTAAAACTCTGAGTGACTTATTGATTGATTCAACTATTAAATTTAACTGATATAATGGACACCTTTGAAACAAAAACACACAAAACAAGAACTATGAGTATTATACGTGTCTATTTCTACATCCCCTGCCCAGGCAGGTAAGCACTATTCCTTTCTTTCTAAATGAGTCTTGCTCAGAAAGAACGAGGTTAATCTGAATACTAGATTTCAGCACCTTCTCTGCAATGGCCTATGCTAGTCTGACCTTTGTATACATGTGACTGTGTGTGTGTGTGTGTACCTTTATTTTCCATTTTTAAAGAAATCACCCCAACAAGTCAAAAAAAGAGATTCTATCTAACTCGACCCACCACTGCGAAAATGCACGCTCTTAGGTCTGTTTCACTCATCTGGAGAGCAACGGTGTGTAGCGTATTAATCACTCTCCTTGTTTCATAGCTCATGCTCCTTGGTAGCCCGTGTTTTTTTTTCAAATAATTGATTAAAATATTAACTTATTCTTTTATACATTAATAATATTAATATTGCTACTCCACAGAAACAGGACAATATTCGTGCCTGTCCATAAGTTCATTAGGCACAGAAAAAAAGATCAGATAATATTTTCTTGTTCTATCTAAATTAAAAAATAGTGAAGATCATTCAATTCATCACAACTCATCATGTGACCCATTCAACATAGGTCCACATGTAAGTCCTGTCTCAATTGTGCGTTTATTTAATCAGTAATTAATTTAAGCTGATTTTTGCCCTTCTCTTAAAAAAACAAAAAACCAACAACCCAACCCAGAAAAATAGCCTGGGCTCGTACATGATTTCATCTAAATGCTCTTTACCCAGAGAGTCAGCCTTAATCAACTTATTTCTTTAACTGGAACTCAGCGCTTCAGAAATGCACTAACAGTGATTTCTATATTACAGACTCCCATATCTGAACCAGGACAGCCCACTGTGCCTTTATTCATTTATGTGTTTCTTTATTTACTCACTCGCTGATTTAGTGAAAACACGAAACAAACTCCTGCGTATCATAATTCCCAGAAGGAGCGTACGTGCCGTACAGCTCACAAAAGGGTCTTTTTGTCAGTGGACCTCAGAGTTAAGGGTTTAATCAAAATCCTCGATTTCAGACACCCCAGGGTACTCATCATTGATCCAGGCTAAGCAATCTTTTTCTTCATTTATACCTTGGTTTATTGATCTAGTCATTGATCCACTAACAGTAATAAAATCAATATTCATAATTTCTGTTATGAAAGCCAAGAATACGATCCTTGAATATGACCAAGGTCCGTTTATAGGCTCTTGCCCCATAAACTCGATCTTTTCTCAATAGACTAGCTCTTTCTGCAGCGGCCGTCAGTGAGGCCATGGATGGGTCAGTCACCGTCCTTGCTTCACACGCACCCCATTCCCACAGCCTTGCATCTCCGCCGGACCCCTCCCTCCGCGAGGAGCAGGCCAGTAGCACTTGGTGTGATAATACGAATGTGCTGTAACCAGGCTCCCCAGTACGGCCACCAACAACCACGGGTCCTACAGGTAAGGACTTCAAAATGCGGCTAGTGCACCTGAGGACCTCAGTTGAGCATTCATCTGACTCGATTTATTTTAAATTTGAATGTCCCCTGTGGCTAGGCGCAACCCCATTGGACGGTGCAGCCCCAGACTTTATTACTGGATAAACTGTTTAAATCAAATGCAGTGCCAAATAACATGAATTATTAATCAGCTCTGAAAATGAACAAACTGTCCTGCACCTTATTTTTAACCACAACTGTACTGAATTGGATTAACCGCTGTCTTTGTTTCATAACACATTCATATTATTGGTCTGTGTATGGGTTAATTCAAATAACTCAACGAACACTAAGAAAACACACCAGCTGACGAGACCTGTCGACTACTGTCCCCTCTGGTCTTCAGCTTTCTTACCCTGACAGCCAAGGTCCCCGCCAGCAGACCGGTCACACCAACCACGGCTTTCCATCTGTGGAGTCGGACAAACGCCAGGGTTCAAAGTATGAACGTTCCAAATTTGCACTGATGCAACGACATTAGTTGTACGGTGCTGAGTGAGTCATGAAGTGGATTCGAGCCTCACAGTTATCACGGAAAAATCCAGCCTCTATCCAGAAAGTGCAGGTGCCCACGGTCGACACACCTGGATACGCCCAACTTCTGCTACAAGCTCATTTCCGTGAAGGAAAAAAGGAGGCTACTTCATAGTTCACGGACCTCAGACTTCCAGATGACTTTAATCAATACTTTTGATTCAGACACCCTCCAATCTCATCATTGGTCCGGGTTTGGCCCTCTTTTTCTTATGCATTCACACGTTCACTTCCCGCTGACTCACAAAGTCCCAAGGACAAGGTCCTTGCTGTGATGACGCCCTGCCTTCTCACAGAGCCCTGAGACCAGGTCTCAGTGCAAAGCTCGCTCCGTACGCTACCACCACTAAAAATGGCCCATGATTTGGTCTGTGGCGCTGTAATTTGGCCAATTTAAAACACGGTGTCACAGGCCACCCCAAAGCACAGTGGTGTCACACAGCTAGGACCCAGATGTGTTCCCTCGTCTGAGGGCTTCCTCTGGATTTCTACCAGCATGGAAATGCTCACATCGATGTGGGCCAGAAGCAATATGGAGCAGTGAACACTTGTGAACTTGAACTAAATGCCCTCCATCCTTTGAAAAGAATGGACTTCAGTGGGGCCAAAATGCAATTCTGCTTCTAGGCCCGTACCACATTCCCATCTTTGTTCCATGCTTGATATTCTGGGCCTTTCTTTGTTTCTATAGCCTTTGCAGCATTGCCACTGACCACACGTGACCAAACCATACCAGGGACAGAAACTCTGTCACTTACATGGCTCCTTGCCCAAGACCCCCATCACTGGGCAAGGGCTGAATCCGATGCGGCGTGCTCATTCCTGGCGCGTCCAAAGGCGGGTGGGTCAAAGAATGGAGAGCGCAAATTCAGGTTTTTACAAAGAAGTCAGTTGTCCGTTCCTAGATTAATCATAAACATCGGCTTGTGTCACATATGCATCATCCACCCAGCAGCTGCATCCTTCCCCCGACCTCATGTTTACTGTGAACACCCCAATGAAGACCTTCTAGTCTACCGCCTAAGAGAAGCGCTCCGACTGTCAGTAACTCCTGCCCGCCCATCCGCACCCAACAGCGAAACACACCGCTTTCTATGGGGAACAGTTCACAAAATGAGATCATGTCGCCCAACAACCTGACCAAGGGGCCACGCTGGGTTTAATCGCACCTATTTATGGGTTAATTTATTTATTCACTGCTTTAATAATTTTCTCCCTAAAGAAAACACAAAAACGGTAGAGCCATCTGCTACCCCAAACTAAACAGTGTTACATCCAACTTCGTACCTCAGCACCGTCTGCACCGATGGGACTTCCTGCAGGGATGCGAACGCTCCTTATGCGCATCACCCAATACGGAGGCCACTCACCCCAGACAGCTAAAACGTGGCTCGTGTTCCCGAGAAACTGAGTTTTCATTTTTAATTAATTTGAATTTAAATGTTAATGGCAAGATGCATTTAGAGAGTGGGGCTTGGATCTCTCCCACTTAAGGGGCTTCAAGAGGTTAGAACAGGATTACCCACGCTCCCGCATACATCACACACGCTTCTCGCTGCCCCGTGGTTTACGCTTTTCCAAATAATGGATTCAGATGTGAAATTATTCTGTAACTCACCTTGAATAATAGCACCAATACCTGTGAACCCTAAGGACCGTGGGCAAGAACACTGAGCGGAGTTAAATCTATCCAGTTGCTTATTGCTCACAGAACTCAATAAAATGCATTTACGTTTTTCTCTTTAAACAAAAAGCAGTGAACACGAAGAGTATTGGTAATCACTATACTCGCATTTTCAGTGTTCAGGACCAGACCTTTGTTATGTTTCAGTGTCTACCTAATCATTTGTGTTCCACTTTTATTATTGATTGTATTAAATGACTATATACTGAAATAGTTTTATGCTCATGTGTTCACCGTGATTTGTGATATTGTTATTGAGTTTACTATATTATATTATATTAAGTATTATTGATTATTATGAAATAATTACGTTAACTTTTTGTCCCTTTTGTAGATAAGACACGCAACAGGAGACTCACCACGACACCGAAAAGCGACACCGACATCCTAACCAGTCCGTGTGCTCCCTACGGAGGAGCGGCCTCCAGCCTACTCTGTTTGAACTCAGAATTCCAGAAACGTGCTAACACTAACCCTTAGTTCATCGGCTCCTAGAGGAAGTGCAGCCCTTCTCTGTATTTATACTTTATCCACACACCGATTTACTTATAACAACAGAATCCACGTTCACGGACAACAGAAGATCAAGAACACACCCTTGAATTTTCCTCGCCCCTCTGTCAGCACACTGCCCACTGACGCAGTGGGCCTCAGAGTCGCGGACCGGGTTCGACCACAGGGCTGTGTTCACGTGCCCCCCGCATACTCCCCTTGATCCAGACTCAGCACGCTGTGCCTTCCTCGCATATATTGCTCTTGACCTATTCATTGGGTCATTAATAATAACAATAATAATAATAATCAATGTCCCTGAATTAGGAAAATAAAACCAAGACCCTTGAAGGCAGGAGCGTGTCTATGAAACTTAGCTTCCCACAGCCCCGAACACTGGCCCTCCACCTCCCAGGGCATGGGCGCTGCGGGTGCGTGTCCGTCCACGGCCCGACACCCCGCCCACCCCGTGTCAGTCACTGGTCCATGCTGGGGCTTCTTTCAGAAACACCCGTGTTTTCAAGATGGTACAATGAACTAGCATTTTACACTAACTAAGAAAGAAATTTCCACTTTCTCACGGTCGCCCCCCACCAACTGGTCTATCATCGACCACAGGGTGACAGAGAAGAGTTTCGATCCACTGTGGTACGAAAACAAAGGGGAATAATATAATATTAAGGTGCCCTGAAAACGACTGAAATGCCCTCTATCTTTGTGTCCCAGTGAATTCAGCAATGCTGAGATAGATTCATCCTAATTCTGAACTCACAGCACATTCCAGTCAGTGGTCAGCGCAAGACCACCTCTGAACTGTGTGTGCGCGTGGCCACGCCCTCCTTCCGCACACTCCGCGGATGGCCACGCCCCCACGGAGGAACGGGCACTCCGATTCTCACATTAACTTTCTTCTCTCTTTACCCAAAGAGATACAAAGCAAGATCACCATCACAAGATAATACTCAAATCTGCCAGAGTGCTCATCCTAAGGAGTGAAAAGCAAATTTTAAAAAGAACCGGTCTTCATGGGGCTATTTTACATAATCGATCATCAGGCAGCCATGAGCCTCACGTCCAATTCCCGGCGTCTGGCGCGACAGAGCACTGCCTCCCATTTACCAACGTGCGCGACTTTGCGTTTCAAACAGCAGCGAGCACCAGTGAACGAGAAGTGAGCGAAAGGGCCGTGATGACCAGGACGCTTACAGGGGAGAGCGAGGTTCTGCCTTCTGCCGCGCGCTGTGCGGACCGGGAAACACGGGAGGTGCGGTTCACGGCACACGCTCGCTCCCCGACAGCCCGAGCCTAGCCGTGCTTAGGACGCTTATCCATCCACCCGCTTTACGTAGTCACTGTGGGGCAAAAAGACCGCCCTTCGTTTTTCTAGAAGAATTCCGAAAACCATAAACAGCCATTAAAGCAAAACTGGAACGCTCTTGTCTGCCCAGGTCTATCTGCACCCTGGCAAAGCCTAAAACTCTTTGTCTTCCTGTGGACAGGACTTGTGTAGAACTCGATGCATCGTGATGTTTACGCCCGAGTGCATGCTCCCACTGAGGCACTGTTAGCTGCCTGAAATATAAATGTATATATTTGCTCACGTAGAATTATACCTCGATGTATGCGAGCCCACCCACACGGGCTAAGTACCTTGAATAATATTTACAGAGGTCCTGATGTCAGCGGCCCAAAGAATAGCAAACCGGTTCCTTTACCGTATGTTTGCTTACACAAAACTGCATTAAAAGACGGCATTCATCATGCCTGTGTTTGTATAAAACAGTCTCATCACCGCTCCATGTTCTCCCCCTCAGTCACATAGTTTACGCAGTCAACTATTTATGTAAATGTATTTCCCCTTCCTTCACAAAAACGACCCCTTGGCGATCCGCCCCATCGCAGAGCCCAGACCCTGGCTCTGCACCCACGACCTCACGCGCCTCCCTCAGGTGAGAAGAGCCTTGACCCATGATTGACCGGGTCTGAGCATCTCAACGGTGTCTTAATAATAATGTTCCATGTTTCATTAAATGCCTTAGAAGTACACATATCTCTCTTCTCATTCGTTGACATATTTCTTTATTTGTGGACTAGCTTCATTATAATGATGCAGTTCGTACCCCACGCCACGGAGCCCAAGAATGAGGTTCTGGGGGCTCGTTAGGGGACCACGAGGTGCTTCGCCGTGCTGGGCCCCAGCGTGTGCAGTGATTTAATCAAACGTCTTGCTTCAGAAACCCCATGACATTTGTCGCTGGTCCACGCTGGGAGTTTTTTTTAAACGGACTAATTTTCTGATTCACAAATAATAATACAATGGCGAAATTCCCACACGGGACGCTCGGATTTGGGCCCCAGCCCCACCAGCCGATGAACTGGGAGGGCGCCCAGGCCGCACGTGTGCACGCGGCCACTCCCCTGCGCCGCATGTTCTTCCTGTGTGGCCTTCTCCGACTTAGTGTGTCCATATGTCAGAGACATCGCCATGAAAAACAATAAAACCAGCCTCTGCAGTCCCCCCCGCCCCCCGCAGAGCGCCCCGCAGAGCGCCCCGCGGCTCCAGGCATCGGAGAGCGCTCCGGCCAACCGCGGCTGTACCCAGACTGCCCCTGACGACAAGTCAGATGACTTCTGTCATCTTCGGAAATCGCGTCAGTGGTGCTGATTTAGATTAAACACAATTTTTGGTTTATAGCACGTTCCCGTCACTGGCCCACACTTGGAGTGTTTAATGTATGGAGCACAGAACGATTACTTTAAATGCCGAGGATGACAGCCACGAACAAACATCCCAGACGAAGAATGTGAGCGAAGGGACTTGTATTAGTCTTCATGTCCCCCGCTCGCAATGGCAGCCCAGCTGTCCTCGGTTCCCTCTGCGCTGGGAAAAGCGGGTTGAGACCGGGTTTACGCTTTTTTAATGGCAGATCTGGATAACAACAAACTTTGGCTCAAAAACGTGATTTTTTCACTCATCCAGTATTGATTTTTAGCTTTAAAGAATATTAAAAAGTCCACTACCTAGCCCAAGGTAAAGATCTATAATGATTACAAATCTCCACCTGTATGAAAATCTAGTTAAAAGTTGGTTATTTAATGGATTACTGACACAAATGCTTCCTCTTTTCTTAACATAAAAAAATTACCCAGCAAACTCCAAAAACTCAAAACACTGCCTCTTACCTACAGATGCTAATATGTTCTCTACGAGGGAGGATTACAGACTAAACCTGTTCATTTTACTTAAGAATGGTACTCACATTCAGAGTTATTTGACTGGACTCTCCTAATTGTTCCACGGGCAAGCCTTGTAACCTTTCATGTATACGTTTCTTCATTTACTCAGGCATCGATTCACCTGAAATAATACGGTCTATGCCCATGAGCCACAAAAGCCCAGAAACAAGCTTATTGAATTTTCCCGACCCCTCCTCTTCGCTGATTTCTGCGGGGCGTATCGACTGGCTCTCTCCGCGATGGCCCTCAGACTCACACAGAGGGCCTAATCAGAGGTGTGTGTGGATTCAGGCACCGCCACCAATACTCCCCATTGATCCAGGCATGGCTTTCTATGGCTTTCCTCGTTTATGCTTTTTGGGACGGATCAATTCATTCACAGATTCACGAATAATAATTATATAATCAATAAAACTCTAATGGCACACAAAAAAACCTGAGAACGTGAGCCTTAGATGAGACCCAGACCCACTCCCGGCCCTTGTTCAGAGTCTCAGCTGCCACGCACAAGGAGCCCGCTGCACACGCCAGGGCTCATCAGCGCTGTCCTCCCTGCGGTCCCTGACCTGGGACCTGAGGCAGTGCCCGCCTCTCCTCTCGCCGCGTCTGTCTGCACACTCAGGTCGCCGTGCTCCATGACCACGGACCCGCCCTCACAGCCCACAAGAGACAAAACTGGCATCTGCCATCTTCGAAGGGACTCCGGCCTCAGAGTTGACAACTGAGGTCTTTGTCGGCAAAGGAACACACTGGGCAAGGGGACGAGGACACTGAACGGAAGCTAAGCTGCTTTGGAAATACGTGACCCCCTCCGGCACTTCCCCGAGGCTCCCCAGTTGCGCTGAACCGAATTAATTCTCAATTTTAGTCATAGCACATCGAATCACGGGCTCATGACTGCCATTCCTTAACTCCATATGTACTTGAACTGTTTCTTTTACTGAAATAATTTTGTGGGCACCCATGCATAACCCCTATCTAAGCTTAGAAGTGATATTCACTCACATCGGTGTCTGCGCTCCTCCAGCCCCGAAGTGATGGGCAGGGTCCTCACAACGTGAGAACGATTAAATCGGAGGGTGCGCATTCTACAGAGGAAAAAATAGCCTATGTTTAAAAATGGTGACAGGGACTGTTTAAATTGAAATTTGTCAGAAAGACTAGATTCATCATGAACCCTACCCATTTAACACTCTCATTATGTTCCCAAGAATGGCCATAAAAACCCCTTATTGCCCTGGCTGGTATAGCTCAGTGGATTGAGCGCATGCCTGTGAACCAAAGGGTCACAGGTTCGATCCCCAGTCAGGGCACATGCCTGGGTTGTGGGCCAGGTCCCCAGTGGGGGGTGTGTGAGAGGCAACCACACACTGATGTTTCTCTCCTTCTCTTTTTCCCTCCCTTCCCCTCTCTCTAAAAATAAAGAAATAAAATGTTTAAAAAAAACGCTTTACTTACTTACACTTAAATTTTACTATGAAATACTATGAACACCATTGCTCAATACAAATACGTACATAGGGAGCAAGATTTCGGTTGGATTTGTTTACAGAGAATTGAACACATTTAATTTGTTTCACAATACAGTCTCATCCATCCTCCAGCCTATGTATTTATTGGTTCATTCACTAATTTATTTTCTTAATCAGGAAATAAAAATACCATGTCCTCATTTTTCTAGAGAAGACCCAAAATGGTTAAATGCCAGCCCAGAATCAAATTACGACAACTTGGGAAGGTTTAGGTGCACCTTTCAAAGCACAGAGAGCCTAGAATTTTTCCTAGAATGTGTGTTACTGGGGAACAAGATGAACCAGTGTCCTCCCTTCTAAATACCTGTTCCGAATTGGTCAGTTTTTCGCTGAATGTTTAACAACAGATCGAGATGTAAAATTATACTTCCTCTCTCTTCAACAGAGACATCGGTATCCGTGACCTGTGACCTTATTTGCCAGACACAAACACGGAACGTGACCGTCCAGAGTAACGGACTTGCTTCTGGCTCAGCGTTTTCATAAGAACCAGCAGGAAGGACAGGCATGGGGGCTGTCGTGTAGAACGTTCTCACCCCGGTCTCTGCCTGGCGTCCGCCTGCGTGGAGAGCTCACGGGCCGTGCAGACGAGTGCACGTGTTTCGCGTGCCCTAACAACGCCGCAGCGCCCACCGCCGGCACAGACCGGGACCCGGGGCTCCTCTGCCTGGCGGGAGCGCCTGCGCTCTTAACTCTGGGGTCTCGCCTCGGCCAACTCTGAGCACCAATCCGTGACTCATTAAATTCCTTAGTAATCAGTGAATGACCTGCCCTCTTTCTTATTCACTTATGAAGACATTTTACTGAGCGTGAGGTCAGTATGATAGGGAAACTTAAATCCGTTCCACAGACTCACAAAGGGCCAGGGCAGCACGGCGTGGGCTCATCTCCCACCCAGGGGTGGCGGCGCGGACCTCAGAGCTGCGTGTGGGTTTGATCTAAGCTCCCGTTTCAGATACCCCGTGGTACTCATCACTGGTCCAGGCGTGCTTTTCTTTCTTTATGCTTTCACTTATTTATTTATTTATCCATTGATCCGTGAATCACAGTGAAATCACAAAATGCCAGGAACAAGATGTTCTCATTACTGATTCTTTCCCCATCAAGTAAAGAGACTAGATCTCCCTGTCCAGTGGACCTCAGAGGACATGTGTGATCAATCAAACCCGTGCTTCAGACCGAGCCCACGTTCACCATCCGCGCTTCTGTGGCTTTCTGTTATTTAATTAGCCCATGTTTTAAGGATGGTTCAGTGAAAAGTGGTGAAGCCGCCGTCTCTGATCCCTGCTCAGACACAACGTCCCCCCCACCCCCGGCTCTGGGCCGCCACACGCATGGACAACAGCCAAGACCACACAAACATGCCAGTGTTTAAGTCATTCGTGGAGGAAAATAAAATGTGATATGAAATTGTTCTGAAAAAACAAATGAAATGATCACTATTTTTTTATTTTATATATAAATTTTTTAATTCTATATTGGCCTTTTGGTTGTTGCTGTTGTTCAAGTAGTTTTCCGCCTTTTCCCTCCACCCCACTATTTTTTTTAATTCCCTCGGTTGCCCCAAATTAGATTAAATCTAGTTTTTGATTCAGAACATATTCCCGTCACTGGTCCATATGTGGGGATTTTTTATTTCTTTTATGCACATCGATTCTTTTGAAAATCCACTGAACACTTGTGAACAAAACATTCTAACCGAGGATGGGGACTTCAAGTCTAACTACGGTCTTTCTCCACAGAGCTAACTGCCGAGACCGTGTTTCTTAGAAAAAGAGAGGGTCTGCTGTCCGAGTGTGTTAAGAACGCAGTCATTCTGTGGAGGACAACGCAGAATCAACCTACGTTTTACTGTATATTAATTATATGGAACTAAGTGATGATGAGCTTCAGTTCTTCCTACTTAGTCCAGTACTTTAGTTGTTACTTTTAAGGAATAGAATAGCCACTGTTGAACCTCCGTTAGAATAAGAACAATATCTATCAAAAAATCTTTATAGTTTAACAAAGTAAAAGATCATTTTAATGGATCTTACTTTTGCAGAATTGGTTATATTTAAATCCTTATTCCACATTTTCAATAACTCATGCTTGATTCTATTTTATATTTTCATTTATTTGTTCACTTATTATTTCGTTAATTACTTATGAAATGATTTAGCCACATGCTCATTATATAAATCAAATTGGTAAACCAGCTAGCAACCCAGGACAGAAATACAATCAGATGCAATGATCCACATGCCCTTTATCAGAAATGGGAGCAGGCCAGGAGTTTTTGTTTCAATAAACATCAACAGTGAAAATCCAAGTTAATAATTATCATTGATTCATAAAAATGTGGTCCTCATGAATCTGTGCTTTCTCACATTTTAAAGAACTGATAGGACTTCATTCATTAATTATAAAAATATGTCAATATCTGTGAATGCTAGTGCACTAGAAATAAACCCTGAACAATGTTAGCGTCGTCCATGTGCTTATTCGTCACAGAAATAAGTGAGTCAATCTTGGAGGTGGCGATAAAATGTAGTGAACACAATGTGGCTGACCCCAACATTTCCCGTACGTCACGTTGTCAACATGTGTCCATCACTGCTTCTCATTCAATGGATATTTACTCAATCACACACCCGTTTCTGTAAACGTTTCCTGTTTCTTTTATTTACGAAGTGGATGCAGCCCAAGCAGTGCTTTGAGGGGAAGTTATAGCATTAGATGCATGTGTTAGAGAAGAAGAACTAAGTGTCAGTTGATAGATGAATGGATAAAGAAACTGTGCTATACACACATAGTGGAATATTATCCAGCCATTAAAAAAGAGATTCTGTCATTTGAAACAACACAGAGGAACCTGGAGGAAGTTACGCTAAGCGAGATAAGCCAGACACAGGAAGTAAAATGCCGCACGATCTCACTTATACGTGGAATCGAAAACAGGTGACTTTTCTGCAGCAGACAGAGGAGCAGTTATCACGAGTGAGCAGATGGAGAGAACAGGATGCGTGTCAGGGTACCGCGTTGCTGTTGCACAGAATGAGTAAGCTCTGGAGCTCTAGTAATGCACAGCGCCATGACTACAGTTAATGACATCATATTGTATACGGGAAATTGGCTAGGAGAGTAGGTTACTGGTGCTCCTGTCACAAGAACAAGAATGAAGAAAAAGGAACTGTATGAGGAGATAGAAACATTAATTAACTTGATTACAGTAATTATGCACTATGTGTATGTGTCAAAACACCATATGTGAACCTTAAATATATACAATTATTTTTTAAAAAATTCAAAATCAGTAATCTGTCTCTACTTTATTGAACTAGAAAAGGAACAGATTATATCCGAAGTAGGCATAATAAAAGAAATAGTAAAAACTAAAGCAGAATCTTCTCTAATCGTAATTATATGAACCTAAAAATCAATCAAGAGAAAAAAACTGAAAAACACACAAACACACAGAGGCTAAATAATGTGTTAGTAAACAATGAATGAGTTAACAATGAAATCAAGGAAGAAATCAAATGATACCCTGAATCAAATGAAAACAAGAATGCTACACCCCAAAATCTACAGGGCAAAGCAAAGCAGTCCTAAGAGGGAAATTCATAGCATTACAGACCTACCTCAAGAAACAGGAAAAACTGCAAATAAACAATCTACATTTAAGCCCAAAGTGAGTAAAGAAGGAAAATAATAAAGATCAGAACAAATAAAAAAAGAGTCTAAAAAAATACAAAAGATCAATGAAACCAAGAGTGGGTTCCTTGAAAAGAGAAACAAGATTGATAGACCTTTAACCAGACTCATCAAGAAAAAAAGAGAGAGGACCCAAATAAATAAAATCAGAATCAAAAAAAGAGAGGTAACAACTGACACCACAGAAATACAAAGGACTGTTAAGAAAATATTAACAACTACATGCCAAAAAATTAGACAATCTGGAAGAAACAGATAAGTTATTTGGAACACATGATCTCCCAAAAGAGAATCAAGAAGAAACAGAAAATCTGAACAACTGACTACAACTAGTAACATTGAAGCAGAAGTCAAAACACTTTCAACAAACAAAAGTCCTGGACTGAATGGCTTCACGGGTGAATTTTCCCAAACATCCAAAGAAGAACTAAGACCTTTCCTTCTCAAACTATTCCAAAAAATTCAAGAGGATGGAGGACTCCCAAGCTCATTCTATGAGGCCAGCATTATCCTAATTCCAAAACCACATAAAGACACTACAAAGCAGGAAAATTATAAGCCAGTATCTGTGATGAACACAGATCCAAAAATCACCAACAAAATATTAACAAACCGAACCCAGCAATATGTTAAAAAGATCATTCATCACGATCAAGTGGACTCTGTCCCTGGAATGCAAGGGTGGTACAATATGCACAAATCAATTACTTTGATATACCACACAGACAAAATGAAAGTTAAAAATCATATGATCACATGATTAGATGCAGAAAAACCTTTTGACACAATCCAGCACCCATTTAATATTAGAACTCTCAGCAAAGAAGGAACATATCTCAAAATAACTACCATATATGACAAACTCACAGCTAACATGGAGAAAACTAAAAGCATTTCCCTTGAGATCAAGAATAAGACTTTATCATTCTTATTCCACATGGTGTGGAAGTCCTAGGCACAGCAATCAGACAAGAAGAAATAAAAGGCATCCAAATTGGACAAGAATAAGTGAAGCTAACATTATTTGCAGATGACATGATACTGAATATAGAACCCTATGGTTCTATGTTCATGAGAACCCCACAAATTTCATAAAGAAACTACTAGAATTAATAAATAAATTCAGCAAAGTACCAGGATACAAAATAAATATCCAGAAATTGGTTTTACTTTTATATGCCAATAATAAACTATCAGAAACAGAAATTAAGAAAACAATCCCATTTACAATTGCATCAAAAAATACCTGGAAATAAATTTAACCAAGGAGGTGTTAAAAGACCTGTACTTGAAAAAGTATAAGACACTGAAGAAGAAACTGAAGAACATACAAATAAATAAAAGCATATACCATGTTCATGGATAGAAAAAAATTTTTACATTGTTAAAATGTTCATATTACCCAAAGCAATCTATAGATTTAGCACAATTCTTATAAAAAATACCAATGATGTATTTCACAGGCCTAGAACAAATAATCCAAACACTTGTATGGAACCAAAAAGACCCCGAATAACCACTACAATCTTAACAGGAACCAAGTTACAGAAATCATATTGCCTGTTATCAAACAATACGACAAGACCATAGTAATCAAAACAGCATGGTACTGGCATGAAAACAGACGCCTAAATCAGTGAAACTGAATAGAGAACCCAGAAACAAATCCACATTTACAGTCAATTAATGTTTCACAAAGGAGTCAAGAACATACAATGGAGTAAAGACAGTCTATTCAAAGACGACATTGGGAAAATTGGACAGACACATGCAAAGGAAATGAAACTAGACCACCTTCTCAAACCATACACACAAGACACTTAACACTCAAAACTATAAAACTCCTAGAAGAAAATACAGGCAAGAAAATCTCAAACATTTTTCTTGGTGATATTTTCTCTGACATATTTTCTTGGGCAAGGGAAGCAAAAACAAATGGGACGACATCAAACGAAAAAGATTTACAAAGCAAAGGAAACCATCCACAAAATCGAAAGACGGCCCACTGAACGAGAGAACATATTCCCCAATGACACATCCAATTAGGGGTTACTATCCGAGATTTATAAAGAACTCAACACCAAAAATCCCAAAATAATCCAATTTAAAAATGGGCAAGGGACCTGAACAGACCTGAATAGACACCTCTCTAAATGGGACATACAGATGGCCAACAGACATATGAAAAGATGCTCAAAGTCACTAATCATCAGAGAGATACAAGTTAAAGCCATAATGACGTATCACCTCACACCGGTCAGAACGACTATTTTGAATAAACCAACCAACAAGTGCTGGGGAGGACGGGGAGAAAAGGGAACCCGCGTGCACTGCTGGTGGGAATGCAGGCATGTTGTAAAACAGTATGGAAGTTTCTCAAGACACTAAAAGTGGACCTACCTTATGACCCAGTGATTCTACTTCCAGGTATGTATCTGAGGAAAACCAAAACACTAATCCAGAGAACACGTGTGCTCCTACGTTCACTGCGGCGTCATTTACAATCACCAGGCTATGAAGGAAACCCACCTGCCCATCCACAGGCAAGTGGCTAAAGGAGAGGCGGTACCTTTACCCAGCGAAATGCTACTCAGCCATAAAAAGGAATGAAATCCAACCTTTTGCAAAAGCACGGATGAACTTAGAGTACATTATGCTAAGTGAAACAAGTCCGTCAGAGAAAGACAAATGCCAGGTGATTCCACTCACACGTGGGATCTCAAGGACAATGCGAGGAACAAACAGAAGAGAAACAGACTCGTGCACACAGAGAACAGACAGATGCTCGCAGTGCGGGGAGGGGCCGGGGTGGGGGAAGGTGAAGGGCTGACAAACACAGGTTGCAGTCACCGAACAGTCAACGGGGAGGTTAAGTGCCGCACAGGGAATGTGACCCACACCACTGTAATGCCTCTGTATGGGGTCAGGTGGGTACTGCAGACACCAAGGGAAACGTTTTGTAAAGCACATGATTATCTAACCACTGGGCTGTACCCTGAAACTAATACACAGTAACACTGAATGTCAACTGCAATTGAAAACAATTTCAGTAACAATAAAATCTAAAAAAAGTTAAAACAGAAATGTATGTGTTTATAAATTCATTGTCTTATTTATTCATTTATTGTTGTATTCATGAATAATTTAAACATCCGTTTACTTTTTCTGAGAAAGCACGTGATCAACTCACCAACAACCCAAACTGCAAGCTATAGCATTCTTGAGAAAGAAAAACCAAGCACGCTACCTGGTATCAAACTACACTGCAAGGCTACAGTAATCAAAACAGCATGGCACTGGCATAAAAGCAGACACACAGAACAATGGGACAGAATCGACAGCCCAGAAATAAACTGAGCCCTACGTGGTCGATTCGTATTTGACAAAGGAGGCAAGAACATACAATGGAGTAGAGACAGTCTTCTCAATAAGTGGTGCTGGAAAAATGGGACAGATACACGCAAAAACATGAAACGAGACCACCTTCTTACACCATATTAAAGAATAAACTCAAAATTGATTCAAGACCTAAATGTAAGGCTCAAAACATTAGAACTCCAAGAAGAACTGCATAGGCAGTTTTCTCTTGGCAATACTTTTTTCTGATACATCTCCTCACACAAGGAAAACAAATGAATTAAAAAAAACAAAAACAAATGGGACTGCACCAAACTAAAAAGCTTTTGCACAGCAAAGGAAACCAGCAACTACACGCAATGACAACCCAGTGAACGGGATAAACAGTCACCAACGATGCATTTGTTTACTGATTCCCTCATTAAGTCACCAGTACTAACAATGTCAAAACATACGAATCAAAAAACCTAAAAGCAAAAACCTGGAATATTCCCAAGCTGCACCTATAGGCTTGTGTTCCTTAAAGCTAAGAAACTACATCTTTTCCACAATGGATCTCAGCACCACGGACTTCGGTCACCTTCCTTGCCTCACATAGAGCCCGTGTTCACAGTCTGTCCGCGCTCACCCTTCCTTTACTTAATGTTCCATGTTGGAAAGGTGGTGCGTGGGGTAGCCAGCCTCCCAACGGCTCCCAGTGACCCACGACTGCTGGCACTCACAGCCCGCTGTGCGCGCCCACACTAAATCCTGCCGGCCTCGGGCCCAGGGGAAGGAACGCTGTGGCAGCGATGGCGGATGACCTGCGGGTCTGGGTGGTGAGTAGCGCCAGGCTGTCGCACTCCTCCCTGGCACTGGCTGCTCCAGGGGAGGCCCGCCGTCCCGCCATGGATGGCTGGTGGCTTCACTCAGGCGGCCGGCCCGAGAGGAGGCCGTGAAGGCGCTGGGGCCCCCCACCCAGGGGCCTGGCCGCGGACCCCTGCCCTGCTCGAGCTCTCAGACAACGGCAGCTGCTCCGCACCTCCCGCCTGGGACCCCACGACAGACCCTCGTTCACACCGCCCACCGGCACTGAATCATTAAATCAGCTACCGCGCGTTCATTCCGGAAAGTACAATGCACACTTTACACAGAATGAAGCAGCACAGACTTGACTTTGCCCGGTGAGCCGGAGTCGTGAGGCTCTGGACAAATCTAAGTGTAGCTGCTACCGCATTCTCTTCATCAGCCCAGAACGACTCTGCTTTCCAGGTACGGACGCAGCTCCTGTTTCATGTTTCAGGACGCGGCGAACACTGTGGGACGCGCCGCCTCACCCGGGAGGAACGCACACAGCCCGTCTGGTCCCCACCGCGCACTCACTCCGGAGCCCTGCGCTCACAGCCTCCTTCGCCGTTCCGCCGCGCGCCCTGGAGGACTGCGCCGAGATCTACCCTGATTACCACCTGTACCGACTCCCTCATGTTTCCCTCATTTCATTACTCAAAGGATGATTTGATCGTCGATTTATTTTTTAAAGGTAAGAGTAGAGCCCACCAATAATCCACAATTAGGACATCGTTTCGTGCCACTGCTGACAAGCCCTTTGTCCAGAGGGAGCCTCGTCTAGGCTTCCTTCTCTTCACCTAAAATGATGTCATGACACCTGGCCCTCACTGAGCCGTGCTCTGCCTTTCTCTCTCTCTTTCATTAAACGTACAGGAGTGACACTGGTTAGTGAGATCACAGAGGTTTCGAGGGCACCGTGCTGTGATTCGTCATCTGTACACTGCATGTGCGCCCACCACCCACAGCCACATCGCCCGTCACTGCGTACTGGGCCCCTTTGCCCTCTGCGACCCTCCCCGGTCCCCTTCCGTCTGGGGCCCAGCACACCGCTGTCTGTGTCTACGAGTTTTTCGGAGGAAGGGGGAGAGAGAGAGAAAGATGGATTTGTTGCCCCATTTATGGATGCACTCATTGGTTGATTCTTGTATGTGCCCTGACTGGGGATTGAACCCACAACCTTGGCCAATTGGGATAACACTCTAACCATTTGAGCTACCACAGCCAGGGCCTGTACCACATCTTCTTTACCCAATCATCCATCAAACAAGACTTCTTTAAGTAAGTGACCAAAATATGAACTCATTCATTCATTCACTTTTAACAATACATTCAGAACAAATGCGCCAGGACACTGGACAGCAACGTCGACTAATTCTAATACGTGAAATGCTGGTCACTGTCCACAGACCCTACCTGCCGGACCTTTTCTGCTTCTAAACTGTAGTCAGTGAACAGAATTGTCGTGATCACACCTACTATCACATTCTCAGCATCAGTCTATGCTTGGTCTTCTTTCAAGTAGGCACTTATTTAAACAGTTATTTTCATGGAAACGATTTGTTCCTTTTTTAAATAAAACCCACAGCCAGCATCCCACCACCCCTGCAAAGCACCATGGACTCTCACGGAATAGGACATACCCTTCATGGGGAACAGTGAGAGAGACTTGGTCTGTGTAGGTTATGGAACGCGGTGCTTCCAGAAATAACAGGATTAATGGCCCTTATTTCACTGCAGTCTCGATGTTGGTCTTCAGGCACTGGCACGTCTCACTCTTGCATTGCGTCCCTTAGGATGCGTGTCACGGGCACTGAGAACCAAGCCCCAGGGCCAGCCCCTCGCTGCTGCTGACTTCTGAGTGCGCCCCCTCCCACCCAGCCAATCACTCGGTTTCTTTCTTCTAATGGACTCGAAGTTACAGAGGCTCATCAAAGTCTCAGAATACCATCATTTGTCTGTACTGGGAATCATTTTTCCTCCTTTATTTATGCATTATTTATTCCTTTACTCACTAATAATAACGCAATCAAATCTCAGGAATCAAAAGCCTGAGAACAACATCCTTGAATATCGCTAATAAGGGTCCAAATGCCCACACCCCACGTGCGAATAGATGAGGGCACTCTTAGGCGTGTGGGAGTGTGTGCGTGCTTTTTGCACATATAAACTCATAGACACCTGCGTCCTATCAGTTGCATTGGCCCACGCGTGGCCCTTTGTCACTTAAAGGTGCGATGAGCCACCACTCTGCATCGTAACCTCACTCCGCACGAGAACGCCAGCAACTCTGTGCACCTGCCCACGTGCGCCTCCCTCGGGGAGTCAGCCCGAGTCTTCTCCCCTGGAGCGGCGCCCAAGCGAATTGCAATGCAAAGATAAGACCCGACGCGAGACCCTGAAGATGAATACAGTGCAACTTCCTTGCTGGATTGTCCTAGCACTGAATCGATGAACCGTAAATCCCAATGTGGGCCTCTGCTGGTGCTCTGTGGTTTTATTTATTAATGTATTCATTTACTACTTAGAAAAACTCACCCAGAAACCAACCTCCCCAACCAAGGACGGACGCTCTGTCACTTACATCGCGCTGTTCTCCCTACCCGCACTGGGTGGCGGCCGAGAACTTCAGCACGGGAGGAGAGGGGTCGTCCACGGTGGTTCTGATGCGGGAGACGCAGACTTTCAAAGGGAAGGAAACAGCGTGCAGTTAGGCACTTTTTAATGGAAGCGGGTCTGTTAATATTAAAATAATTATAAACTTGGTTCATTTCCTAATCTTTTCATTGCCCGAGAATTACACACTTTATTTTATTGACTTATTTAATTTTTATTTTTAAACAACACAACAAACAGCAACCTGGGAATAAGAACCATTATCTTCCGTAAGTATCTGCCTACACACTCCCTATTCGTAAATTTCACAGCTCGGTGATTGCTTTTAGTGGAATTCACTCGTGCAAAATTGGATAAATGTAAATCTCTGTCTTACCGCATCACCTCACCAAGGATGTACCAACTTTTCTGATTTTATGTGACTTGAGATTATTTATCCACATACAGCATGAGGCTTACAGTACATGAATTATCTACCCATTTTTTAGAACTTCTCCAGACAAGTTTCTCCGTGTACTTTAGCCAAAGCAGGGGGAGCCGAGAGTTTCTTGATCTGGAGAACCTTCGGGGACCCCCAGCGTTGGTCCCTAACGTGCGCTCCTCATCAGCCCTCACTCGCCTTCCTTTTAACAACCGATGTACGTAGGAATGCACTCCTTCATTCCCTTATGCCAGCACAGCAGCGCCAACTAAAACCCAGCGCGGACGGGAGCCTCAGGTGCCCTGTCCACACCCCCACGGCCCGTGAACGGCTGACCAAACCCTCTTCTAGTTTTTCCACTGTTGACACCATCACAGATGTCACCCACTTTCTCCCTCTGTGCCCACCTGCACCCAGCCCCCGTGCCCCTGCCCTGGCCTCCGCCACCTTATTGTCCGTGTCCATGGGCGAGCATGTGTGTGCTTTGGCTAACCTCTTCACCTTCTCCCATCCAGTCCCCCGCCCCTCCCCCTGAGATCTGTCAGTCTGTTCCAGGTGTCCACGCCTCCAGCTCTATTTTATTTAAAAGCTCAGTGAGTAGAACTGGATTAATCATAACTCCAGTCATATGACCCGTTCTCAATATTGGTTCATGTTTGGCCCTCTCTCAAAAAGATAATCATTTAGGCAATTGTGTGTTTATGTAAGTTACTTCTTTGTCCTTTTCTAATTAAAACCACCCACCAAACAATCAAAGTAGTGACACAGACTCTTGTCCTGTGGATGTCTCTGTCCACGTGGTCATTAGAGGAGGGGTCGGAGTGTTTCAAGGGCGCACTAATGAATGCTCTGTCATTTCCTGTCGGGCCCCGGCCCCTCCCTGTTGTCAGTCCTGCACCCACTTCCTCCTCCATTCCCGCGTTTACTTCCCAAAGAGCTCGCCTTACCTCTTTTTGCAACAATCCACTGATTTCCAGACAAATTAATTACAATTTTGTATTCAGACTCAACCTCCACTCCAGGGGTCATCCTGGGCCTCACCTTTGCACTCTTTTTCTTCTGTTCTCTATCCCTTTGTTTATTGATTTGTTCAGTGATCCAATAGAAATATAATCAATGCATGTAAAGCACAAAATGTCAACAGCAAGATTCTCGACTGTTACTAAGACCTATCTGTGCACAGGCTCCTTCCCGCCGAGCTCACCTGTAGCGAGCTCTCCCAATGTGCTGGGGCAGCACGCAGGCGCCCCCTGTTGGGACTTCTGCTGGCGTCAGCTGTGTGTGAGTGTGCAAGAGGGGAGCGAACACCCACTGGGGTCAGCTGTGTGTGAGTGTGCAAGAAGGGAGCGAACACCCACTGGGGTCAGCTGTGTGTGTGTGTGCAAGAGGGGAGCGAACACCCACTGGGGTCAGCTATGTGTGAGTGTGCAAGAGGGGAGTGAACGCCCACTGGGGTCAGCTATGTGTGAGTGTGCAAGAGGGGAGTGAACGCCCACTGGGGTCAGCTGTGTGTGAGTGTGCAAGAGGGGAGTGAACGCCCACTGGGGTCAGCTATGTGTGAGTGTGCAAGAGGGGAGTGAACGCCCACTGGGGTCAGCTATGTGTGAGTGTGTAAGAGGGGAGTGAACGCCCACTGGGGTCAGCTGTGTGTGAGTGTGCAAGAGGGGAGTGAACATCTCAGTGAAACTGAGGAAACATTTTCCACCTTTGTTAAGGAGTCCCCTTAATAAAATCCCTTTGTTAAGGATTAACCAAATTAATCATCATCATTGATGGTACATAATCTATTCCCATCACTGTATAGCTTTCTTTAATTAATCAAAGATGTACGACACTCTTTATTTTTATACTTTTAAGGAGCTACTGAGACTTCGAAATGTTTCTGTGCACGCCCAGGAGCAAGCTCCCCCAACGAGCACACACACTATGAGTGTTACTCCCCTCGGTGTTCGTGCTCCCCAGAGCACAAAATTGCCGGTGAAAAAGCCTCCATCACCGAATGAGGGTAAATCAGCTGTGGTGTGCCAAGTCGAGGGGAAAAAGGAGGCTTTACAGTAATTTAAAAAATAAATTTAAGTACATTGAAAGGAAAGTGATTGTAGAGTTACAAATAATACATAAAACTTCATTTCATTAGCCCAAGAATATCACTACTTTTATTAACTAAATTATTTAACTTTAATCACTATGCTGAACACCACTGAATCCACCACCCAACCCACAAGTCAGAACTCGGGCGATTATAAATATGTCCAAATGCTTTACGTGAGTCAAGTCTACGCTATCCTTGTTAACGGACCCTCCTTGTGCTGGCTCCGTGAGTTAAGTCCTTTTATGGCGTATCCCTGACCATGGCCTCCCTCCACTTCAAGTATTCCTTCTCTAACTCATTCACTCACCCACTGACTGCATGACTCTTAGGACGGTCTCCCCAGCCGTTCACTGCGCGAAGAACAGGCAAAACGGTGAGATGGGCGGCGACCCGGAACCACGCCACACGCCACGGAGTGCGACCGTCCACGTACGCACCACGCAAAATGGGAAAAGCGTGGGCTTTCAAAAATATGGATGTCGGTTGCGTACAACAGGATAATCGTGCAATCATTCTCCTTATTTCATAATAAGGCCCCTCGCTGGTAGGCGCTTGTCATGTTTTAAACAAAATATGAATCTATCCACTCACTTACAACAATATGTAATTATGTCATTATTATAATTATAACTCATCGGACAAAAACTTTGGATGATATTAGTGTGTGATCATACAATTAATCATAATTCTTGTCACAGGACACGTTCTCATCATTGTTCCATGATTGTTCTGTTTTTTGAATCAGATAATTTATTATTTATTCATGCGAACGTTTCGCCCTTTTCTTAATAAAACAAACAGCCCGCAACCCACCATCAATCGGGAATCACGACGTTCAGTCTCACACCTATCTGTCTGTCTGCTTCCGAAATGTTTCAAAACACTCATTGCCGAGCGTGCGGCTTCCGTGGTCTCCATTCGTTCTTCCGTTTCTTTCCTCACCCGTAACTCCATTTATAATTACAACAAGAAGAGAAGATCCACACCCAGGACGCAGAAAGCCCAAGAAGAGGGTGCTGACCCCTCCCTTCTCGAACCACAGGTAGGTTCACACAGAGGGACTAACGAAGTACACTCCTGTCCAGACGACCGCGGGGCTCTGGGGTTCCATGGGAACCCCTGACTGCGACCCCTCGGCCGCGCACCACTGGTGCAGACTCGGCCTCCTCATCTTCAGTCTGGCCTCCCCGTCTGGATCGTGTTGTGTGCGTGCATTAAAATACGGGCAAGTGCCCAGGACAGGGCGCGTGACTGTCACTGGGACCGGGCCGCTCCCCTTGTGCGCAGAGCTGACACCCGAAGTGCTCTTCCAGGGGCCTGGGGGCTGCCCGTGCCAACGGAGCGTCAGCTGCGCCGCACCCCGAGGCCACACCCAGGACAGGGGGCTGCCGGTCCGTGTCGTTCGCCCGCCTCGGAAGGCGGGCAGCACGGACAAGTGTGACTGCCGCCTACGCCGCCTCACAACGAACCCGGCGTCACTTTCTCCCCTCGCCCCGCTCTCCGCCCTCGACCAGGAGACAGCCTCCATCCTCACACGGAAGGCACGTCTAAGTAGACGCTGGCACCAAACCAAGTGGCTGCTCTGTGGCCCTCAACAGGATTAGCCGTGAACCTGGATGCACAGTGCATTCCCAGCCTTGGCCAATGCTTGGCATTTTTCCACTTTATGTGTTTTATGAGAGCGTCACTGACCAAGGCTGGAAACGCGCTGTGAACCAAGGTTTGTGGTAAGTCCACACCTGCACGTGTACGCTCCCCCATGCACACACAGCCAATAACCTGAACTAGTTCCCTTCAAACCTGCGACCAAACGCCTCGAACCGAGAGCATGAATATGGGCTTCCTTGCTCTGACGGGCCTCTGTGCCCTTCGCCCACAGAGGCAACCCCGGAGTGGCCGCGCTCAGCGCGGGGGACGCGGGCTATGGCGAGCTCACGCTGCCGAGCGGGGAGCCGGCTCTCAGCGGGCCGTGTGGGGGTTTCAAACAGATGTGACTTCTGCACGGTCACCTCTGTCATCAGCCTGGATCGGGTCACACTCCTTTGCCGGTGCAAAAACTGCACTCCTATTTATCAGCTTATTTTGGTTTTAATGGTAAGCAGTGCAGTAAGAACGCACCGTTGAACCAACAACCAAGGCAAGAACAAGGCTTGTAACCGTCACAGGTGCGGGCGGCCATCACCTCCCTCCTCTCGGTTAAGAGGCTAATAATCATTTCTGTGAACTTATGCAGAGTTGGGGGGACTTAAACCTAGTACCACGGCACCTTCTCACCAGGACAACCAGCTTTATCCTGCTTTACAAGTGTACAAATTCTGTCATTTATTTCTTTATTAATGAAATAACTTATAATCTATGTTTTTCTAAAAATGTGCATTTTTTGATCATCATTACATGTAATTTGATGTATACAGGGTGTGGCAAAAATAGATTTACAGTTGTGAGTAGGCAAGAAAGTTTATTCCTGTGTTATTATTTATTAATTAGGGCATTATTTTCCACAGGAACAACTGTAAACCTACTTTTGCCCCACCCTGTCTAATTTTGTCATTATTTTCCTAAAAATATATATTATATTTAATAAGTACATGAAATACTCTATAGAAAATGTCAATACAACATGCCATAAACTAATATAAACTACAAATGTAATAAAGTTATATACAAAATAATAAAAACGCTCCAACTGAAACCGGTCACTGAAACACTATTTTTACACGCGTGTGTCTCTGTGAACTTGGTCCCAGTGGACAGAGGCAAGGCCCCTGCTCCTCTCGTGGACGCCAGTGGGACACGGCAGCACTGGCCCCCCCGCTCACTCCCCGGGACGGGCTCCGTGGCGTCCCGTGTGCCCTCCTTGAGTAGCTGTTCGGGATACTCCTGTTCCTCGACAACGCAGAACAGGTAGCGATGGGGAGTTTGCAGACCGTGTCCTGGGACACCAGAAACGCCCACGTCTGGAGTCACCCACGGGCATACTCCCACAGACATAACTGACTAGATGCCATTTCATCTGTGTGGTTTTTAAAATAACTGCAGGAAACACAAATTCACCCTAACTGGTGCCCGAGAACACGCTCTCAGCACTGGCCCACGCTCGCTTCTGTCCAGCTAGAGAGGTGTGAGCGTGTTTCTTTACGCAAACAGTTTCCCTCTGTAAGCACACCGACACCCGGCAACCTCGCACCAGCCCAGGATGGCAGGGGGACACCTGGTGCACCCGGGAGGTGCCCTGCTCCTGGAGCTCCCACAGGCTCCGAGAGGGACAGCAGCGCTGACCTTCCGACGGGAACTCGCTGTAAATAAACAGATTACTGATAGCTCCTGTTTCACCACATTCTCTCCTAAACGACCCACACGTGATCCCCGCTGTCTTCCGTCACGTGCACATCTGTTTATTCATGCATTCGTTAACTCACTCAAGTCAATGCGACCCACACCCAGCGACTGCCACCTGAGAGCCACCCCCAACAGGCTGCGCTTCCACCCTGAACTCTGTTCCCTTCAAGGCTCTTCCCAACCGACCTCCAAGTTCAGGGTTCAATGGACATTCTCGGTCCATGTGTCACTGACCCAAGCTCAGCACGGTTCTTCCTCTCCATATCCATTCTTCGTTTATGGATTGCTTATGTATTATGTATTATTTCATTCGTGGACTTACTGATAAAAAATGGACTGCAGTGAGTCTCAAAAACCCAAGAATAGTATCTTTCAATATTGCAGGGAGGTGATCCCGGGCTTCCTGCACACTGAGCAATGAGACCTCGTTTTAGTGGGACCTCAGTGCTGCGTACAGGGACTAATCAATAACCTCACTCGCACCCATCCCAAGGGCTCTGCCACCCTCTGCTCACTCGCTCACTCATCTTCCATTTGATTTCTTCCCATCTAATAAATAACGCAATCTGCCATCGTACCGCATAATTAGAACACTGACGACATTTTCTCTCCTCCCAGGTGCTCTCTCCCAATGACCGAGCAACCTAGACTATTCTCAACAGAGAAGTATCTTTAAATGCGGCACCACGACAAGGTGGAATATTAGGCAACTCTGAAAATGCGTGCAAAGCCCTGCGACTCTGTTGCTAATGTGTCTGATTTGTCCTGAAACGGACTAACCCAGGGGTGTCAGACTCACTTCCACCAGGGGCCACATCAGCCTCACGGTTGCCTTCAAAGGGCCGAATGTAATTCCAGGTCCTTATCAGTTGAGGAGTAGATACATTTATACAGTCCTAAAATTATTCCGGCCCTTCGAAGGCCACTGCGAGGCTGATGTGGCCTCCGGTGAAAACGAGTTTGACACGCCTGGACTACCTCAGTCAGTGGTGCAGCGCACACCCCAGAAGTGGCCCATACGTGACTTCCTTTGACTTTGTTTTCGGGGGCCACTCGCTGCTTTGAAACAATTCCATGGGCACCAGAATAACCCCCTCCAAGGCAAGAACACAAACTCTGGTACTTACATGAGTCCCTCTCCCCTTTTCCAAAGCAGTGACAACTAAGGCCTTCGTCACCGATGATTACTGAACAGACCAGGTGGTGTGCTGACTCTGTGGAAGGAGAAGGGCAGACTTTAGAAAACTGAAGTAGTGTGGATTTTGTCAGAGAACCTTGCCCTGCTGTTCCGGACTCATCGGAAACCGCTGTTCTCGTCACGGGCCACTGGCCCAAGGATGGCCCTCTTTCCATCGGATGTAACTAGTGACATGCACAAACAATGGCAACTGAAGAATCCACACCCCAGCAGAACCATGGACGGCACCCCCTCCTGGCTCCGTCTGCGAAGCCCCTCGCACGCAGGGAGAGCTCGGTCACCTTGGCTCTGGGTCCCCCTCGACTACGAGCAGGGAAAGGTACGGCCTGTTCCTAGACATGTCCTCCCAATGATCCACGCTGGACCCTACTTTATGAAGTGGTTCGTTTCTTTGTTTACTTTTGATTGATTTACTCGTAGAATGGTTTGTTACTGTTTTCGCGTTTTCAGAACAAATGCAGAACGACCTCAGATACTGTCCCAGGGACCTGTCTCTGCGCTCTGTGCCCGGAGCGGGCGGGGCCCCGGCACTCTCCTGCTCACCTGGGCGTCGGGAGGGGAGAGGGATTTATAAACTTCACTAAGGATGCAGTGTCCGCACTGTTTGCCCTCTCCCGAAACCATCTCTTCCTTCACTCACTCACAGTAACACCGTCAACATTCACAGCCCTACCTGCCCTGGGCGAGAGTCCTAAATTGCACCAACATCTGCCTGCAACTTCAATACGCACAGAAAAACAACTCCGTGTGTTTTTTAAAGAATGGTACTAATTGAGAAGAACTGATCTCATCACGATGCACTCTTAACCCTGGCGAATCCTTTGTCTCCTTAAACTAGCTTGTAATTCACTCTTCACTTTGTTTTCCTTTCCTTTTTTTTTCTTTTTTGCTTCACCTTTCTTGTTTACACTATCACAGATATCCTCATTTCCGTCCCTGCTGCCCACCTGCCCCCAAGCCCTACTGCCCCTTCCCTCTGACCACCACCGCACCATTGTCTGTGCCTGTGGGTTATGCTAGAGCTGGCGAGGCTGGGGAGGAAAGGGAGCCCTGGTGCACTGTTGAGGGGAATGCAGACTGCTGCAGCCACTGTGGAAAACAGTATAGTTTCCCCAAAAAATTAAAAATGGAACTGCCTTTTGTTCCAGCAATCCCACTTCTGGGAATGCATCCAAGAACCCTAAAACACCAACTGGAAAGAATGTATGTACCCCTATGTTCATAGCAGTGTCATTTACAATAGCCAGAATCTGGAAGCAGCCCAAGTGCCCATCAGTGTGAGGGTGTAAAAAAAGCTGTGGTACATCTATACAGTGGAATACATTGCAGCCGTGAAAAATGAGGACTAGCCAAAGAACATATGTTTCACTTTTCTTAATGAAATTAGCAACCCGGAAGCAACAGTGAGTCTGACATACATCTGTCCACGCTTCTGATCAACCTGGTGAAAGCCCTGGACCCTTCGCTTGTTAGAACCCATCACACACTCTCACAACCGGTAAACATCTAGTTCTCTGTGTCTTTATTCACTGAGAGGCTTCTGCACTTACCCAAGCACTGATTCGCTAATGAAAGGACTCCTACCCAAGATCCACCAAAGCCGAGAGCAAGACGCCTTCTTCCTAACTTCAGCTACGATCCCGTGACATGAGACTGCACAACTTTCCAGCCGAAGATTTAACAACACTGACTATTACGTACACTTTCTTCGCGTACCTTATTCACCCAAGTAAGAGTCAGAATTCTCACGAATGCTGCGTGGCTACAGGGACTGCTGCGTGCCGCTGTGCACGACAGGAAGCCCCCCGCTGCCCAGGACACTGCGGGCCGCCGGCCGTGGCTCTCGGCTGTGAGAAACGAACTGCCCGCTGTAGTTCATGCAACACTGTTCTCCCCGGTCCATGCTTAGCCCTTTTTAATTTTATTTTTCCCTTTAAAAAACTCATAAAAGAGTGCCTTATCCAACAAACAGAAAATTACCAATACCTGTCAACTGTAATTCAAAATATTAAAATAAAGGAAAACTAGTGATACCTCATGTCTGCGTGCCTCTCTCTGGCTGATTCGTCACCAGCAGGGAAGTGCTATAAGATACGTTATATAAAATAAGTAAAGTAACAGATATTTTTGTTTTAATGTCCCTCAACTCTGCAGAGTTATGCAATCATAAATCTCGAGTCGTGGTACACTGTCTTCATCAGTCCACACTTGACCCTCTGATTTATGTATTGTTTCTGCTTGCTTTTAATAAATCAATAAACATACACGAGTCTACCACTCAACCCAAGAAGAGGTAACGACTACATTTACATTAACAGATACATATTACACATACTACATAGTTATCCATATACACCATGGAAAATACAATTACGTATGCATAAAGTTTCTTTTTATTGGCTCACTCCTTACACAGAGGACAGCCCATTTACTCATTTCTAACTTGGTGACAGTTACGCCCCATGAGCCGTGTGTCCCCCTTGGCTCCTAACAGTCTCGTCAGCACAGGGAGGGGTCTCCGCGAGGTCATCTGTGCCCACTCGTGTTTAAAGCTGCGTACACACCTGTCATCTGGCTGCCTGACCGTCCCTCATGGTGGCAGTCCAGGGCTCATCTCCACAGAGGTCACAGCCACGCCCTGGGGCCTCCATTCTGCGGAACACAAGGCAGAGGATTTAGGACAGAACAAAGCAGGTGCTGTTAAAGGCCGCTGGGCGCGTGGCACAGGAGGGATCAGTCTTTGGGTCGGGACACGGCCTCCCGCTGGCGCGGGCGCGGCCCTCACGGCACAGGGCTCTCGTCCAGGAAGTTCACTATCACAGTCAACACGCACAAGCCCGCCGCCTGAACCACAAACAAGAACAGCGAGAACTGCAGCGGACGCCTGTCCTGTAGACAGCAGGCCGACGGGCAGAGTGGGGGTAACAGTCATCTTTGATGGCAGGTGTAATCTCATTTTGGTTTCTTGTCCTCTGTATTGCGTCACTTACTTCTTAAATACGGCCACCACCTGGGACTCAGCACCAACCCAGAACAGAAGCATCTGCTCGCACCTCTCTCTACGCGGTGCACCTTGTCCGCGGCCCCAAGGGCTTGGCTTTGCCCCGCTGTTCCAAGGAGCCACGACCGCACCGACGCGGCTTCATCCTAATTAAGAAGGCGGTATCATCGGTGGTCCACTCTCAGCCTCTTTCATTCTGTCCTTGTTTTATTGAGCACCTAATACCCTCCGAACGACACACTAAATGCGCGGGAAGCCACCACTCAGCCCGAGCCCGACGGCCACCCTACAGGCCTGCTGACAGGCCTGGAGCTCGCTGGGTTTGGGGCTGGGGGTGACCTAGGTCACTCACAGGCTTCCTAAAAGCCCGTCCTCATCACTGGCCCACGCCTGGCCCTCCGTGGTCTTATTCACCTGTGCGTGCCTTTCTAAGGATTCTGTGAACTCCCGTGAAGCCCGTTCACGCCTGTCTACAGCACCCTTCCCCCCAGCGAGGGCCCCGGGGTGCCCCTTCCATGGAACACAAAGCCCCCGAAAAGGAATAAAACAGCCTAGACCTTTCTCGTCTGTCAAGGTCAGGGTAGCAGGCCCGGACGGACCACGATCTCGACGGGAACACGCTCCCACAGATGCTCTATTCAAGGCCTGTATTACGCGATCTCTTCGTTTTCCGTAATAAAATTAACCAACACAAACCACCCGGATCTCTCTCTACGCCCCCTGGTTGTGGAGAGCAGAGCACTGCCCCGGGCCCGGACCTGCCGCACTCCTCCGTCCTGGCGCGCCCCTCTCTCACGGCATCGCTGACTCAAGCCAGGACACTAACCCTTCCCCCGGCCCCTTGCTGCTGCCCTCTACGTCAAATAACCACCCCCAAACCTCCTGTGTACCCTCCCCTTTCCCACTTAAACATAGAAAGCTTTATCACATATATGCATCCTTAAAAAATATTACTATTTTCCATGGTCCAGCGGCTTCCTCGGCCTCTGTTAGGGAGGATAACTAAGAACAAGGGATTGACTTCAGGGCACGGCCACCAGGGTGCGGTAGGAGGCCTCTGCCCCAGCCCCTCGGACTCCGTACCTGGCCTCACCGTGCGCACGAGGCCGCGTATCCCACGGTCAGAGCACCTACGTGCGCACCACGCACCTGCCTCCAGACCCAGCCTCAAATCCCAGCCTGCCGGTGACATCAGGACAGGGAGCTGCCCCCTGTGGGCCCATCTCCCCACCGGCAGGAGAGTCACAGCCCCAGGGCCCACGCCAAATCCACTGTGACGTCACGCCGCAGTCAGCCGGGTGGCCCCCGTGCCCCTCCCGACCCCAAGCCCCGCGCACCCATCTTTGTCCCCCGTGCAGCAGCGCCCGAGCTGTGGTGCTGGACAGACAGACAGACCAGGTTCCACCCCAGCAGGCACTCGTGAGCTGTGTACTGCGGAGACGTGACCTGGCCTCTCTGTCCTGAGCCCCGGCTGGTGCCGTTTGCAGGCCGAGGACGGAAACCCCCGCGAGGCTCCGCCACGAGGGCGAGCCGCACCACGAACCGTCGCTCAGACCGCCCGGGCCCGCCCCACCCGCCCCACGGGCCACACGGCCCCCAGAACGGACAAATGCGATGCTCGGGGAGGAGGGGCCTCGGGCAGGAAACGGTGGGCGTCCATCGGGGCCTGGACCTGGCATCCAAGCTTAAACAAACGCCCCGGGGAGCGGCGGTCCAAGGAAAGGATTCCTGTGCGAAAGGGGCCACCCCCAGGGCCGACTAAGCCAGGAGATCCTGGGTGTTCAACGGAGTCCCAGGAACCAAAGAGGCCTCTGCTCTGACCCTTCCAGACAGCACTCGGCCAGCTTCCTCCCACCCCCGGGCCGGCCGCCGGGATGTCCGGCACGCCCACGTCAGAGCGACTGAGACGTGAAAAATAAAAGACACACATAACCATAACACGTAACATAGATTACGTGTGTGTGTGTAGTGTGATATATTCACATACACTTGGGGACTGTCAAAAAGCAGTCACGGAAAGAGCCCTTGGCCTGGGACGCAGGACGTGACTCCCGGCCCCGCCTACACCCTGCAGCAGGGGCCACCCCCGTCGGAGCCTCAGGTGGCAACAGTCCACCGCCTCCCCTCCCTCCCAGGTGGCGTGAAAATGAAACGCGTGAAGTTTAAGTGCAAGTTCTCCCCCGGCAGCGGCAGATCATTAGCGCGGTGCCTCCTGGCCCCAGCACACACTGCTCGCAGCATGCCTCGGCATACATTATCCCGTGCGGTCCTCCCCACAGCAGCCCTGCGAATTAGACGCAACAATCATAATTAGCCAATATTTATTGAATGCACACTCTCCGCCAGGCGCCACGCTGCCTGCTCTGCAAACTCGACAGCCCTCTGGGGTGGGTGCAATTCAACAGCATCTCCCATTTCTCTCCCCCCCACGCAAAAAACCTGGAGCATGTGTTCTGTGCCAGGCCCTGGTCCAGGAGCCCGGGATACAGCGGTGAACCAAACAGACAGAACTCACAGGAGCGAGTGCTGCGCAGGGTAACGCCTAGGTCCCTCTCATCTGAATGCAGGATGGCAGGGATGGCAGCTGACTCTGGGACAGCACAGGCTTATACTGGGTGGGTCCGCCCTCACGCAGTTTTTTCACGAAATACTGTACATGTATGTTCTCCTCCTTATGACTTCCCAGTGACACTTCTGTTTCTCCCGCTCCCTTTGTCACAGCAATACAGCGTACAATGCACGTCGCATACCAGATATGAGTTAACCGACCACTGATCATATCTGTGAGGCTCCTGGTCGGCTGTAGGCTACCAGTAGTTAAGCTTTGGGGGAGCCAGAAGTTACACACAGATTTCTTACTGTGTTGGGGTCAGCACCCCAACCCCTGTGTTATCCAGGGGTCAACTAGATGAAAAACAGATAAGGAAATGTGGGGGAGAAATAACAGCGAAAGCCACACTGAACAGAGATTATTACGCCCACTTTACACGTGTGAAGACTGAGCCTCAAAGAATCGAAGTGACTTACAAGTGGTCACACAGCTAGGAGGGGCTGACCCACAGGCAGACGTGGGAGTCTGGCTCCAGAGCCTGTCTCTACCCCCGCCACCCCGCCCGCCCCGCCCGAGCCCCACTGCCCCTGCAGCTCTTGCCCTCTGAGACCCCGCCAGCCTGCAAGGGGCATCTGGGAGTGCGGGGAAGGGGCGCAGGAGGGCCTGTCTGACCCTCCAAAGAGCAAGCAAATACACGTCTATGAGTTTGGGGAGAGCAGCCCGAGAAGCAGACGCCACGGGGCGGAGCCCAGACAATGGACCCGCCCCTCCTGCCCCTGTCCGCCCACTCGGCCACTCTCGGCGCGCTCCTTCGGGGCTGCAGCACCTGCTACAGGCTCGCCCTTCTGTTCGCTGGCCACGTCCACTGGGTAAGTGGGATTCTCGTCTCCAGACTAGAGCGGAAATCCTCTAGTCTTAAGAGGCGTTGGCGCTTGTATTTCACCGCCTTCCTCTCCAAAAAGCAGAAACGTACACCTGAGTACCTGTCTGGCTCGCTGTCACAGGTGGGGGGCGACCCCTCCCAGCCCGAGAGGCCAAATGCCGCCTCGGAGAGAACAGTTAGAACAAGCGTAACTTTCATTGTAATGAAACATCTGTGTGCTCACCCCACGGAAAGCACTGTTTTAAGCGCTTTAAATGTTGGGAGTCACGTCACCTTCAAAAACCCATTAATAAGGCACTACTGATATCCCCATTTCACAGCTGAGGAAACTGAGGCACAGAGATTCACTACCTGGTCTGAGCTCACAGAACCAGCATAGGACAGAGCTGGGACTGAACCCCGTCTGGGATGCAGGTAACGGGGCTCAGCCCATCAGCAGATCACACAGGAGGTGTCTGCTGAACGGAAAGCGGTCTTCGGGGCGGGACCTCGCTGGCCCGCCCCTCACCCTGTGCCGGGCTCCTCCCTCCTCGCCTGGGACCCCTTCAGGCTCTAGAAGAATTTCTGCATCTGACCCCCTGTGCCTTCCGTCCCAACATCAGCCACCAGCATGCTCGTCACACCTGACCAGTGGTTCTGCGGGACGCCAGTGACGAGCCTGACCCTTGTTACGCGTGATCCTGACAGCCAGGATGAGCGACAGAAGGTGTCACCTGGGGAGTAAATTCAGAGGCCAGGGCATAAGAAGTCCCGATCCCTGACAGGCCAGGGGGCTGAGTCTACCACGGGGGGACCCCAAGGAGCAGCGATTTTTTTCAGGCACGACCGTGAAAAGGAGGAGGTGGGGGAGGGTTTGGGTCTGAAAATAAAGCAAACTCGGGCTCCAGTCCCGATGCTGTACGTGCTCCCTGTGCGGTTTGGGGCGAGTCTCTCGTCATCCCTAACGCCTCGGCCCCTCTCATCTGAATGCAGGACGGTAATTGTTATCATGGAGGTTGGCTGCGCTGATTGAGAAGAGACGCAATTACGCCCAGTGGCTAGAAAAGGCCCAGGCACGTGGTGGGGTCAGGGGATGCTCCTCCACCCAGGAGAGCCAGGGAAGGGGGGCCGCCTGCTGTCTCTCTGAGCACGTGAAAGCTGCGGGGACTGAGAGCTGACGCAGAGCAGCTCCAGAACCACAGCGGGGACCAGGTCCCTGAGGACGGGCAGCCCACCTGTCGTCCCAGAGCCGCCTGCGCCGGCCAGTGCGCTCGGAGGCAGAGCAGCAGCAGGAGCTGCACCAGCGGGCGCCACTCCGGGACGACCCCAGGCTCCAAAGGAGGAAGCCTTCGATCTGGGTGAGAGACTGCCTCTACCTCTCCTCCATCCACCCACCCATCCATCCACCCCTCACCTCTCATCCCTCCTCCCCTCTCTGCTGTGCTCAGGAGTCAGGCAAACCTGGGCTGGAATGCTGGGTCCCGCTTCCTAGCCGACCTCGGGCCGGTCACTGACCCCTCAGGGTCCTCTCGTCTGTGAAATAACGGGAGAGGAGAAGGGGCTGAGCGAGGATTGAAACAGAACGAGGACGTGCCAGTGCCGGGCCTGAGCGCCTGGCCATTAGCTGTCCTTTCCCTGTGCTTCAGCACCAGGCGGCCGTGCGTGCAGGGGCAGGACCGGGGCACCTTGCGTGACACTGAGAGATACTTTGAAAACATGATCTGCGCTGCCACAGCACTGGGCAGCCCCCTGCCGCGCCCGGGGCGGGCAGTGGCCACGGCACTTTGGGGTAGTGGTCCCTCCCGGACTCCCAGCAGAGGGTGCCATCTAGCGGACCGGCAACAGGTGGGGTCCCGTAGCAGGGACGAGGGGGGTGGTCCTGGGTCACAGCAACTGCTGAGAGCCAGTGAACCAGGAGGTTGCCGCCCCGGGGCTTCGGGCTGCCCCGGTGGGGAGGTGGTACAGAACCGCGCTAATGACTTGGGGGGCGGCCTGCCTGCTGGATGAAACCAGCTCGGTGCCGCCTCCCCGACCCCCACCCCTGGTGAGAGGTTTCCAGGGAAAACAATTCCAGCAGCTTCCACTTGCCGAGTGTCTGCCGTGTGTCAGGCGCAGGGCTGGGGACCTCAGCCGGGACCCTGCTGATGTTCACAATGACTCCAGACAAGACCTGGCATTAGTGCCGTTTTCTGTGAGAACACTGGAGGCTGCTGGGGGCGGGTTACTCACAGACCCCAGAATCTGTAGCCGCACTCACCTCTGTGAGCCCAGGGCCCCTCGGGTGGACAGGGAGGGCTGTGGACACGCGCTCCAACGAGCCAACTGGAAAAGAAATTTATGAGTCAATCGGGGCTATTTGAAAGGTGAATACATGTTGGGTGACATTAAGGAAATGCTGTTAATTTTTTAACTGTGATAATGACATTGTAGTTACGTTTTTTAAAAAGAAAAGCGTTCTCTGTTTTTAGAGATACATACTGAAAAACGCTCAGAGAAAACGACATGGAGCTGGCTTCCACAGTGCCTGGGGGGAGGAGGTGGGGGGGCCGGGGGGCGGCGGGGGGGCAGGGGTCCGGATGGAACGAGACGGTGACCGCAGCTGGGTGGCAGGGACATGAACGTGCAACTTGGGGTGGAAATGCACACTATTTCTACACTTTCGTGCTGTTTCAAACGCCTCACCATTAGAGGATTTGAAAGTAAACAAGCAAAAATAAATGCGGGACAGGAGGCGGTGGAGGGGGACCGGGGTCTCAGCTGGATGTCAGCCAACAGGAGCAATGTGTCCAAGTGAGGGGGGATCAGAGAGGGGCCAGCCGAGGGGACAAACCGTTCTAAGTTGGGTGGACAGAGGAGACAGGGCAGGGGTGCCCCCGGCCCTTCCTTCCTCCCTCAGGCCTCCTGCCCTCGCAGACCCTCCAGGCCCCTCTGCCTGCGTCCCCATGCCATCCTGTGCTCCCCCGACCTTTCTCCCTGCCAGGGCCTCCCGTGCCCCCCAGGCCTTTCTATTCCTCTCGGCCCCCCACCCACTGGGCCTCCGGCCCCCTTCCTGGCCCCTGGAAGCCCTTCACTGGCTCTCCACCCCAGGGCAGAGCTTGGGGACCCTCCCCAAGACCAGCAGAGCCAGGCTGGGGAGGGCTCGGCGGTGCAGTTCTCAAATATTTTTTCTTTTTTGTTTTTTTGGGAGCATAGGAGTCAGTGCTTTTCCCCTAAAAGGGTGCTTTTCCCCTAAAATGGTGTGCACCCCGCTGCCCTGACCACCCCCACTCCCTCGCTTCCCCCCTCAGCCTCCCTCTGTCCTACCCGTCCTGCGGCTGCAAACTGACTCACCCTGGGCCCCCGGTCCGCAGCCATCTCCCCACCCCCGCCCCCCGGGACCACCACACCCTCCTCCTCGCCCCTTTCGTGGCCCTTTGGCAGCTGCTAGACCCTCGGCACCCTGGTTTCCTGGGCTCCCCCAACACCCCTCACTTCCCACTCTGGAAGACCGGCCGCCAAACAGCTCCGGGACCCTCCGGCAGCGGGCTGCATTGCAGCGCGGCTCCGCGAGGGAGGGGCGCAGCCCGCGGCCACCCCAGGCAATGCGGCCACCCCTCCTGGGGCCCCCAGCCCGGGGCAGGCTGGCCCCCCGCACGCTTCTGACGCAGTTGAAAGCGCCACTACAAAAGTAAAAAACGCCAGTCCCTACTGCCTGTCTCCCCCTCCTCACTTTCCGGGCTTAAAACGTGGCCCAGGCAGCCCCCTTGTGGCACTTGGGGGCGCCACAGACTCTTGGCTGGGATCTGGAGAGTTCAGACCGTCTGCTTCCACTGCACCGTGAGTTGGCACAAATCCTAAGCGGCCCGAGCCCGCCCGATGCAGACCTCGGCTCAGCCTCCTCTCTGAGTCGGGGGCAGCCGCCCCCTCCCCTCCTTCCCGGCCCAGTGTCCCCCTCTGTCTCCCTCTCGCCTTCGCGCCCTGTCTCTGCTGCCCTGGAACTCCTGTGCACCGTGCCTGACAAGCAGACAGGTGTCTGCAGGCTGCAGCAGTGGTAAGGGGCGGGAGAGGGGCTAGCGAGGACCGGGGCTTTCCCTGCAATGACGTGCTTCCCATTGCCGCCTCACAGAAAGGGAAACTGAGGGGCCGGGGCTCAGAGCAGCTGTCTGCGTCAGAGAAGGGGCTGGGGCTCCCCCAGAGAGTGGGTTCTCGCGTGGCGCACTTCCCTGTGGTGAGGGGCTACCCTGCAGATGGTTACCCGCCCCCCCGCCCCCTGCCCAGTCCTTATCCCCTCCACAGCCAGCCCTCCCCAGGAGGAGCTCCAGGGCCCCCCGCCCTGCTCCGTCCTCTCTGACTCACTGTCCACACACACGAGCCCCAGCCCCTCCCTCTCCGTCTGCAATCTGCGTGGAGGTGGGCAGGGCCCTCTCCACATCAGGTTAATAATGCCATTTTCATAAGCCTCTGCCCATAGGTGCTACCACCTAATTTTAAATCTGCCCTTCAAACGGATTGGGCCACAGAGGAGCTGGGATCTCAAGCACCGCTGGGAGGTGCTTAGAACTAATCAATCCATCCCCTGCCCACCCACACCCCCCCGGCCCTCAGCACAGCCTCACTGAGCAGCCTTCAGCAGCAGGGTGTGGTGGGGAGCCTCGGCCTCACTGGGGTTCCGTTCCAGCTCGGCCTCACACCAGCTGAGAGACAGTGAGTGCGGGACTTCCCCTTTCTGTGCCTCAGTTTCTCCATCAGTCCAATGGGGGTTCTGAGGCTGCTGCTGACTTTCTGCCAGTGAGAGCCCTATGCAGACAGCCCAGCTCGGCCCTTGGCCCTACATCGGGCTCCATAAATCTGAGGCCAGCATTCCCCCTCGACCCCTTGCTTTACAGTGACTCACTCCCTGTCTCTTCCCCCACCAGACTGAGCTTCGAGGACAGGAAGCCAGCCGGCATCCAGCCTTCCAGCCTTCCAGCCTTCGTGTCCAGCCTCCCACTCGAGTCTGGGCCCGGCAAGGTAGGTGCACTATGGTGGCTTGGGGTTAAGGGCATGGGTGGGTGACGGTAGCCCACCGTCTGTGAGATGCCTGGACCCCACAGGCTCCTCTACCTCTAGCGCCCCCTGTCTGTCCTGGCCATTATAGGAAGCTGCAAGGAAAGTTGTTTCTTCAAGCCTCACCCCCCAGCCACTCGGGCTGCTATGTACAATGGAAGTTCTTGTTTTATTAAACACAGATGCGGGTTTACATGTCATTTCTACCGTATACTGCATCCGCTGTGAGCTCACAGGCCAAGGGCTGCCTCTGGCTGAGTTGTTGTGTGCGGTAAAGCCGGCGGAGGGGTCTGCGCCATGCCCAGGACCCCCCTTGCATTCGGAGAAGGGTCTGGAAAAAGCCAGGCCGGTTTCGTTCTGGTGACACTTTTTCCGTGCGTGCCTCCCTCCCTGAGTCCCTGCGGCTCCTCCACACGCAGTGGTGAAGCGTCTGGTGCGAGCTAGGCTGTCCTCCCTCCTCTAGTCTCACTCGGGCCGGTGGGAGCCCCTCTCGTGCCCTTCCCAGGGGAAAACCCGACGCTCATGGACAGGGAGGGGATTGCCGAGGCCGCCGCTAGACATCGGGAGTGGAGCCGGGTCTGCCTGGCTCGGGAGGCCCCCGGCCCCGAGGCGGGTGCTGGCTGGTGCAGACGCCGCCGCGGCCGCCGCCGCCGCAGGCTGACCAGGGCCGCCAGCCGCTCCTGCGGAAACGGCAGGAGTTTTGCATACAGAGCGTTCTCCCTGGCAACTGGCGAAGGGGCCGTAAAAAAAACCGAGAGGGCTCTGAAACCGCTTCAGAGAGAGACCCAGAGCCGCTGGCCGGGGCGGGGAGACCCGCGCCCTCCCCTGGGCTCTCTGCAGAACAGCAGGGCAAAGGGCGCCGTCCCTGCTCCCAACCTTCAGGGGCAGAGGCGCCGGCACAGGTGTAGACGGCCGCGGTCCGGATGGGGACGGGGACGGGACCCCAAAGCTGACCCTTGACGCAGGGCTGGCTGCACCGCACGGGAAGGAGAGGACTGAGAGGGAGCCAGCTGCCTGCAAAGAGCGGAGGGCAGAGGGGGCGAGGGGGCTGGGGGCTGCGCGAGCCACGGAGGCAGATGCAGAAAGCAGGGGAGGGCTCGGCAAAGCAGCTCGGTGTGCGAGCCCTGCGCGGGCTGCTCGGGAGAGAGGGAGCTCCCTGTCACGGGAGGCATCCGAGCAGAGAGCGGCGGGCCGGTTCTTGGCTGGGAGGCTGCAGCGCGGCTCCCTGCCCGGGCTGGCAGCCTGCACGTCTAGGCCTTTGAGCAGCTCCTACGGAGCTGAGTCCCGAGCGAGTGAGCGAGCGAGCGGGGCTGGCTGCGTGCGGTGAGGCAGGCTGGGGTCAGAGCAAGGATGCGCGGACTTTCCCGTGTACCTTGCCCTGAGCTGAATGGCAAAGACACCGATGGCTGGTGGAGCGCTTCAGTCACAATGAGGCAGTGAGGGAGAGGAGCGGAGAATGGGGGTGAGTGCTCGGGGCCAGCGGGGGGAGGGGGAGGGCTGTCCTGCAGCCAACTCCCCATCTCAAGGGCTGAGCCACCTGGAGAGGCCAACTGCCCGCCCTGGCTCCCAGGCCCAGAAAGGCTGGCCTGGGTCTGCTCTGGGGTGAGGCTGGTGTAGACAGAGGGTGGGGGCAGCCTTCCAGGGGGCACGCAGTGGGAAGGGGGGTCTCCTGAGTGGAAGGGCCGGCTGGTTATGAAACCAGAAGGGCCCTTTCCTGGAAACTGGGCCACAGCCACCAGCCCAGTCGGTTGCTGGACCGTGACGTGGATGCTCCAGGGTCTCCTGAAAGCCCCCGCGTGGGGCCGGGGCCACGGGGCCTGCCTGGTGCTGGATGAGGGCCACTCTGGAGTCGGGCGCTGGCTCTCCAGTCCCGTTCCTGGGAACGGAGTTCCCAGGAAGTTGGGGTGGACAGGGCCTTTATCAGGGGACCCCCGCTAGATGAGGCTCTGTTCTGCAGCTTCTAAAGGAGTTTTCTTGTCTTTGTTCCCAGTGCAGGCACTCAGGGTGCGTGTGCGTGTGTGTGTGTGTGTGTGTGTGTGTGTGTGTGTGTGTGTGTGGCAGGCTGGCTGGGGGGCCAGCCCCGGTTCCTGGTCCCCGCCATAAGCAGGCTGCCCTAGCGCACCCTCGGGCCGTGCCGAGAGGCGCCTCCGAGCCCCTCCCTAAGGTAGAAAGACTCAGGGAGGTCAGAGGCACCAGGGACGGGACCCCTGCCACTGCTGCCTGATCGCCCTGCCCCCCGACAGCGGGAGCTGCCGGGGCAATGCCGGCCTCGGGGTCCCAACAGCTGCCCCGGCCCGCCGTGGGGGGGCAGCATCGTGTTGCAGGTGGAAGTGCAGGCTGGCTCCCCGCAGACAGACAGACAGACCGCCACCCCGTTTAGGTGCTGCTTGGGAGACCATTTGTTTCTCAGAATCTAGCTTTGTTGTTTTTCATCATCATTGTTGCTGTCTGGATTGATTAAAACACTAAAATTTTGAAAATGTTTGGTAAAGTGGTGTTTACACGCGTGCTGCAGCCTCTGCGGCCTCTGCGGCATTACTTGGGGGGTGCGGAAGAAGTGGCGCACATAAAAAATCATGCGAAGAAAACATGTTTCTGGTCGGGGGAGCTGGTGGCTCAGGAGAGGACTCAGAAGGCACTAGGTGTGGATTTGGAAAAGTCGCCTCCCCTCGTCCCTCGCCAGCCAGAGGCCGCAGGACAGCCCCTGACAGGCAGGCCGGCCGGGGAGGGGGTCCCAGAGGAGGGTGCACTGTCCCAGCCCCGTGTCCCAGGCGGTCCCCAGGCTCCGGACCCAAACACAGCCAGGCTCCCTCGCCCGCACGGGAGAAGTCAGGACGGAGAGTCCCAGCACGAAGCTGGGGCCACGGGGGCACGCGAGGCTCGGGGCCACTCGGCAAACAGCCTCAGAGAAAAGAGCCCCAGCCCGCACCGCAGGGTAAACAAACCCGAGACTCTGGAGAGAGGGGCCTTTGTGCGCGGCGGCCGCGGAAGCTCACCTCTGTGCAGAAGGCAGCGCGCAAGCCCGCGCCCGGGGGCAGGCTGGCTGCGGCACAAACCCTCGTTTAGGCTGCCCGCCCGGCCGCGATTCTGTGAAACTGAGCGGAGTCGGGTTTAGCCAGAAGTCCTTCCAGGAATCAGGAGCCTCTGGAGACGGGAACCCCTGCTCCCTCCGAGCCGCGCCTGCCAAAGTCTGTAAAATACGAGCCTAAAAACCTGCCGAGGAGCAGCCTGACATTTTATATACATTTAAAAAATTAAATTAAGTAAACGGTGGCCAAACTTTTTAGGAGAACCCAATGAAAGCCGGCGGGGCAGCCCCTCCGTGGGCCCCCAGGTGTGGGGGAAAGGCCAGCATTTCCCTTGGGGGGCGTCTGTGCCGGGGCAGGGGCCACAGAGGCTGCTGGCATTGTCCCTGGGCCTCTTTGTCTTCCTCTGAGGGGCTCTCAAAGGAGCTGCCCGTCTCAGGAGGGAGGGTCGAGCGTTTTGGGAGGACATGGGACAGGCAGGGCTACGGATTTTTGCCGGGGACGGCGTGCCGGCTACTGCGCTGGGCGATTCATGGGTGGTGTTTTTTTTCTTGGAACCCACGGGAGATGACGGTTACTTTTTTTAATATCAGGAAACTGAGGCACAGAACATCCTGGGGCCTTAAAAACACATGCAACTCTACACCTGCTCTGTGGCTGGGTTTGTGTTTAAGACGGCCAGCCTCTCGGGGTGCCCCTTACCCCAGGGAGAGAAAAGGGACCAACACCTTGAACACGCTGGTGACTTTTGCTCCCCCTGAGGGCAGGTGAACCCTCTACCCCAAGGGTGATGGGGCCTTGGCATCCTAGCACTCTACCTGAAAACCTGAGTTCTTTCTAGAACATGCCACTGTTGCTAAGGTGCAAGCACCACACCACTCTCACCCACGTCCTCACCCCAGAGCTGTCACCAACACCCCAGCTGGTGGCCCTGTTGTCACATGCTAGGACCTGCCTCGTTCTCATGTGCTGGGACCAGCCCGTTTACCTATGGCGAGGAGCAGACCACAAAAGACGCCATCGACTGCTTCCCGGCTGTAACAGGGCCCCAAAACCCTGTCACTGGCACGCACAACCCTGAGACGCTAGACCCCAGACTCTGAGTTTCGGGGTACCACACACACAGCTGCCAGCAGACATGGAGGGACTCTGGCACGTGCACGCCAGAGGGCAGGGCAGGGGGGGGGGCGCCCGCCTGGGCCACCCCAGGCGCGTTCACAGTGCGGCAGTATTCTGAGGACTCACCAGGAGCCACGTGCGAACAGCTCCGTCCCCCAACACGGCCTGTGGCCCGGGGAAGAGTAGGAGGTGGTCTTCCATGAGGGGGCATCAGTCCAGGCAAGACAGGGCACCGAGGGTCCTGGAAAGGGATGGAGAGGGGCTGGTGAACAGACAGCCAGTGGCACGGGTTCTAGGAAAACGCAGAACACCGTCTGGGACTAGGTTGGTGTGTCAACGCCGAATCACAATTCGGGAACGAGCTTTGCTGGACTTTGCACATGGTTTTGGGGGGAAGCCTCTATGTTGGGTATGAAGGCTGAGGAGAGGGGTGCAGAGAGGAGCAGGGAGCTGAGGGTGCGGCAGGGGGCCCCGGGGACTGGCCAGGGAGGGGGCACGAGGAGGCAGGGGCTTCCGGCCCGACCCCGAAGGGTCCTACGTGCCGAGCTAAGGCTCTTGGACCACGTCCCAGACGCCAGGGGAAGTCAGATGAAAGATTTAAGGCAAGATAGTGATGAAGTCAAAATGGCATTTTAGAAAAATCGCTCAGTGAAAACAAACTTTGCAAACGGGTTAACCCAGCTGTCTCAGCCCTGGGAACTCGGGGTAAAGGGGCAGTGTCTACAGGTACAGCCCAGCCTGTCACCGCAGGGGCATTAGCAATGACAAAACACGGGACCCCTTAGATCTTCCTGAGCAGGCGACATGGAGGCAGAATTATGTTAACTAAAACCCGGTGCGTGACAGGTCCCCGTCTTGCATCTAGGCCAGGGACACTTATGTTTTATGGCTTCACGTGTATCTGTTTTCTTATATAACCAGCACCCATGAACCTGGTGGCCACCCCAACGGGGCTTTTTGATCAAGGCTTCTACTGCACACACACGCCACCCCCAGCACACACATGGGGGGGGGATTTTCCGCAGGAGAGGAGGGGCTGGCCCCCGCGGTGGCACCTACGTACACCGTAATATTAAACAGCTCTTAGAAAGAACAGCGGAGCGAGACGACTGTCCTCTAATGGACGTCAGTGTTCTGCGCAGCCCTGGATTAATCGTGACCTTTTGTTCGCAAACACCTCCTCCTCCCGGGCCAGGCGTGTCCCTGCTCCATTGTGCTAATTTATGCATCCATGTATTCATCCGTAATAATGCCGCACACACTCGGGAGCCCACTCCTCCGATCCAGACCTCTGCAATTACTTACACCTGCCTCCACCATCCGTCCCCGCGGTGGGGGGAAGAAGCCAGGGCTTCCGTGACGGCAGGGAGGCGGTTAAACCGGACGCCAGTGTCGTTCTGAGGGACGATGCTGACCCTACCCAAGCAGACTCCTCAGGGAAGCTGCACAGAGAGGAAATGCACACTACGACATAGTTACTGCAGAAAACCAGCAAAATCATACACTTCAGAGGTCTGTTTCTATACATATGCAAATGCCCAGGAAAAAAAGTCTGCGACCATAACCCTGAAGCCCGTAATTGGAGTTAATATGTGGAGGTGGGAGGGGCTGGGACGGGGGGAGGGAGTGCGCTGAAGCTGGCTTTGGCTTTTATCGGCAGTGTTTGATTTTTCGTAATGAGTGTATTAATTATCGATGCATTTCTCGCACCATTAAAAATAAACATTTGCAAGTGGGTTTTTTTTTTTTGCTGTTGTTTTGAACAAACACTAAAAGGACATTTCAGCTGATGGAGCAGGAAGGGACACACCCCCAGAACAAATCCTGCAGACACAGGGGTTTATGTGGTCCAAAGATCACTCCTCTCTTCATTTCCTACATCTGAGGCTGGAGCCTGGGGGCCTCTGAGTGGCGTGTCAGTGACAGGAGGCCGGCAGGTGCGCGGCTGCAGGCTCTGACTTCACCACCTGCGGGCCCCCCGCCCCCCAGAGCTGCCCAGCGGGTGTCTGCAATGAACCCATCAGGGAGTACTTTTTCCTTTTTGATCTTTAAGGAGAGGCCCTGAAAGCTAATGCGCTGGCCTGTGTCCTCAGGGATTAGCTGGCTGGGACGAGAATGGGACGTGAGATCGGCCTGGGGGAGAGGGACACAGGCGTCCGGGGAGCAGCAGCCACACAGCCGAGCTGTGCCCCCAACAGCTCTGACCCCGGGCGGAACGCACGGTGGCCCCGCTTCCTCCCAGTTCTGACCAAGAGGGCACGTGGCGGAGGGGTCCCCGAGACAGGGGGAGCAGCCGCACAGGTCTCCACCTGGCCCCCTCACGTCCCCTCAGAGCCCACCTGTACCCCCTCTGGCTGTCTCGGGGCTCAGAACCCCTGGACGAGCACATGGGGCCGCGTGTGCACCGCCCAGCTCACCGTCACCGACAGATAAAGGCACCACCTGAGGCTCAGGGACCCGAGGACACAACACCACACACGCTCGGAGCCTAGATGAGCCCGCACCCTCCTGCATCCCTTCATCGGCACCCAGCAACCCACTGGCTACTCGGTCCCACTATTCCCTCCCACGAGGCTCACGCAGAGGGGACCCTTCTAGAACTTTTCTCCCGTCTGCTGCCGGGGACCTGTTTTCAACCGGGACCGTGTGTGCCGGCTGACCAACGTCAGCACCTCTCTGCCCCCCTGCTCAGGGCTGGGCTGGTCCCCTGAACACTTTGAAGAGTCTGTGGTCGCTTTTCAGATGCAAAGCACACTTAGGATAAATAATACCAGTACCCAGACTGAAGTTACCTGCACCACCTCCGGGCAGGAAGCCTTCCTCCCACGTAAATCCAGGTGACGTCAATACAGCCACGCAGGTGACTCAAGGGAAGGCCTTGGGGACCCAGGGCTGACCCTCCCTGACCCTGCTCCCCTCGTCTTCCCTCTGAGTTCTACACAAACAAGAAGGGCTTTCTAAGGGACAGTGAAGAGACAGGTCCCCATAAAGTAAGAAGCATCTTTATGTGCCGAGTACCTGCTGTATACAAAGCATTTTGCATTATTTCACTTAAGGCATCTAGGCAATGCCTGAAGAAGGCCGTGTGCCCTACAGGAGAGGGAAAGGGGGACGTACAGTCCCTGGGCTGAGGTCACCCACCTCCTCCGGGGCATGTGCCCTCTGCCCCCGAGCGGGCCCTGGGAGCCCCCATCCCGAATGTCCTAGCTGTCAGCCCTCTTCCTGTCCCAGGGAGAGATCAGAACGGCAGGTCCTGTGCCTGACTGGGGATTTTTAATGACATTCCTACATCACGGAGGCAGAACCCCTAACTCTTCAAGGCCTCCCCTCCCCCAAAAGGCCATCGGTGTGACCGAGCAGTCCCGTGTACCTGGTCGGCTGCGAGGTCAGCCTCCGAGGGCCCCACGCACCTGTGGGCAGGCGTGCCATCCCAGGGGCCGGGCGCGGCCACGCCCTGGTCGGGAGCCCAGCGACTCGCTGCCCTCGGGGGCAGCGAGCCTCGGCTGTGGAAGCAAGGGCTTGCGTTAGTTCCATTCTAAGGAGGGCGCACGTTTAAAAACTGTTCAAATACACAAACAAGGGGGGGAAAGATCATTTTCCAGACCTTAGATTCCATCCTGGGCCAGGCATCTGCTCCCTTCCTGGGAGAAAGCCGCCGCCTCACCTCTGGCCACCTGGGAGGGGAGAGAAACTGCTCAGGGGTCGCAGCCAGGGTGCAGCCCCCCTGCCTGAGCCGCTGCCTCAGCCTCGCCACTGCCAGAAGCCCTCCCGTGCACTAAGGGAGGTGGGCACAGAGCAGTGCGTGCAGACGGACACCAGAGGCCAGAGCAAAACAGGGTGGGGTCACCCCCCCCCGCCCTGGACGTGGCAGGGCTCCCAGGTGGGGTGCAGCACCACCTGCCTGGGAAGGTGCTACTTCAAACTGCCTGGGAGTCAAAGGTCAGGGAGCTGAGGGGGTCGGTCACTCAGGGTCCCAGAAGAGGCCAGGCCCCAGCCTCACACTGACTCGGAAGTACATTTACTGGATAGCAAAATGGGGCTCCCACAGGAATGGGGGGAGGGTGCTGGAAAGCGCGCTAGTGGGGCCCCTGGGTGGGTGGGCGTGCGGCCCAGGTCAGTGCCTCTTAGAGATGCGAGTGCTTGAGGTATGTCCCAGGCCTCAGTTTCCCTTTCTGGAAAATGGGGTGACGAGAGGCCCTCCGCAGGGCGTTCTGCTCTAAGAACGAGAATGGGAACGGCGCCGGGCACACGGGATGTGCGCGAGCCACCTCGCAGGGGCGCCAGACGCAGCGTCCGGGACCGGGGCTCCTGACGTGGCCCCTCGAGAAAGGCTTCGGGCTGCGATGGTGCCGCCCCGGCGCCTGGACTCATGTGACAACGGCATTAATTTATCCAATAACTTTCTAGAAAGAAGCCAGGTCCCAGTCCAGAGGACGGAAGCAAACCCACTGAATACTTGCATCAAAGGTAAGACTGGGGGCGGGGGTCCCATGCTGACCTCCCCCCGGGGTGGGGTGGGCCCGGGGGGCTGGGCAGTTAATGGGGTGGGCCGGCGATTGGGAAGAAATGTTAAAGGGCCCTTTTGTCTACAGAAAAACCTTGGCACGGGGTACTCAGTACCTTGGTTCAAACACGTGAGTGGCTATAATTAGCAGGTCCTGGGCCAGCTGTCCTACCCTCCACTGACACCCAAATTAGCCAAAATGCATCGGGAATGACTCCATGAGCTTTTGGGGGAGGTAGAGGCAGACTCCCATTGGGACACAAGGCTGGGTATGTGGACCATAGAATGAAATGGGCCTCTCTGGGCCTGGGGGTCCCTCAAGGTCCCCGGATGGCCACTGCCCACCCGATGGGCTCTCTCTATGCCACCACCTGGCTTTGAGCGCTGCCCCTGCCTCTTGCTTCCGGAACTGGGCCGGCCGAACCCCTAAATCCAGTGCTGGGCCACCCCCACACGGTAAGGAGCACAGTCAGGAACGGGGCTGAGTGGCGAGGGTCCTGCTTGACCACGGACCCTGCGGCAACATCTGTTCTAAACAACAGAACGTAATGACCCGTCGGGACACCTGCGTCCACACACCCCACCCCTCCCCAGCCTCAGTCACCGGCCATATCGATGGGGGTTTGGTGGCCAGGGTCCGAGAGCCCACGCCACCTCCAGTCACAGGTCCTGGGCAAGCGCCCTCATCCCTGGACTGCCGTGCAGTCCTTTTCAGGGCCGGGCACTGCCCCACACAGGGCTGGGCCACCATTAAAGTCGGCCCCACACGTGAGGACGGTGCCTGAACCACAACCGCACGGTCCCAGCGGGCGCTCGGAAAGCGACGCCACGGGAGGCAGAGGACAGGGCATGCCCTCACTGTGCGTGGCGCTCCACGGTTTACTGAGAGATTGACATGCCCGTGTCCCCTTGGGGGAAGGCCCCCTTCTACGTGTCAGTGGGGACCCTGAGGCCAGCCTCTGCCCCCACCTTGGGGCCTCCTGCGGCACACAGTCCCGGGCTCACCCAGGCAGCGACAGACCACCGGAGACAGGCCTGGATCCCCCAGGGCCCCTCCCAGCCTGGGGGGTCAAACCTGGACAAGTTCTGGACGAAACCACCCAGCCTGTGCTCCTGACAGCAGCTGAGATGTGGGACCCTCTAATTAAATGAAATAGAAGAACCCCAATTTCCAAAAGCAGCCAACGGTTCTGAGGCAGGGTGAGGGCCCCTTAGTTCTATCTGCTCTGCCAAACCGCTCCCCCGACCACTGAGCCCCAGGGTCACCCCACAAGCACCTCTCAGGACCCCAGAGGGACAGGAGCAGAATGAGAAGACCATACCCAGCCCGCCTGGCCACTCTGGGGAAACTGAGGGCCCAGGAGGACAGGGTCAGGCTGAAAGGCAGCATGGGACCGGCTGGTGGCTGGCTGGCTCCTGCCTCCGGGGTGCTTGCCTTGAAAGGCAAGCACGCCATCGGGAGCAGCTGATTGGCCCCGCTGATTAGGGCAGCTCAGAGGAGGACACTCCCTCTGTGACCCCTCTCCTGGCCCCTCCCAGGGTTATTCTGGGCTGGGTGATCCAGCTGCCCCCTGGAGCTGCCAGCCAAGGGGTGGGGGGTGGGGGGAAGACAGGGACTTCTCTGCAGGAACACTGCCAGGACAGGGGCCCTGCCCTTCACCTTGAAGACGGGAGGAGGTGAGGGGCTTCAGGGATCCTCCGCAAGAGGCCCCCCAGCCCACTTTGGGGTTGGAAGAGAAGCCCCGGGGACAGCCCCAGCTCTGCGGTCACTCCCTGTCTGTCCTGAGTCATGGCCACCCCCTTCCAGAGACTCAGTTTCCCCAGTGATGTCCGAGGCCCAGTGGGGCCGTGACGTTCACACCCCAGGGGAAGAGAGGAAAGGCTGGCTGCTCTGGGCCGAGGTAAGGAGGCGCTCTCATCAGTGAGGCCCAGGGGTCTCCAGTCACAAGCCAGGCAGTGAAGTGGACAAGGGACAGGGAAGGGGCCTGGAAGGGAGGGACCCCAAGGCGAGCCTCGTGGGCCAGCAGCCCCCTGTAGGCCCCAGAGCCCACTGGCACCCTCCTCACAGGCTCCCAGAGAGCCTCTGCTCCAACCACGAAGCGGAACGGGGAGGGACCACAGCGCGGAGCCACCCCAGGGAAACCAAGAAGGAGCCCCAGCTTTAGCCTGCCAAGGGCACCTATTGACCTTGACTTTTTAGTTCAGCAAGGCAACTAACTACAACCTGTGGCCCTCCCAGTGCCCCAGGGTGCCCACCCGCTGCCAGCAGGACCTGCGCAGTGGAGGAAGCCAAAGGAAAATATTCATGGTGGGGTCACGTAGCTCCTGAGACCTCGAGGCTGTGTCCCTCCAACCCAGATGGCTCCGAGTACGTTCCAGCAGCTAACGGGGTGCTCGCCTGGTGCCAGACCCAACACCCACCCTGGTGGCCCGGAGAGCCAGGGGCTCCCGTGTTAACACTGGGGTCTAAGAGGCCAGGAAAGGGGGACACGGAATGGAGAGCCCCATCTTGCTCCTCTCCCTCCACCCCCCTGCCCGCCATATCTCAACCTTCCTTCTCGGCAACCGGGGCCTCGCGCCCTCCTCCCCTGCCCTCACCTCTCCCCTAATCCCTCCACTCCCCACCCCAGGCTCAGCTCTGCTCCTAAATGTCCTCTCATCTCCTCTTCCAAGCTCTATTTTTAAAATCAGATTTCCTTTACTGCACAAGTGAGCTGACAGGGAGAGGTATTTGCAGAGGGATGGGCCCCCCGGCCCCCCCCACAGCCAACCCTTCATAGACGCACGTTGGCAGCCCTGACCCAATGGGCCACTTGCTCAGAGGCGAGCGGGGCGCTGACCTGACGGAGGAGGCTCTGGGCACGGCAGGTGGTGAGGCTGGGGCGTGTGTCTGTGGGTGTCAGGGGGACAGGGTACATACGACTCCGAGACCCCGAACCAGGGACACCAAGGCCTGATGTGGGAGGGGGTGTGAAGTGAGAATTTCCAAGCCGGTGGTAGATATGGCTTAAAGAAATTGTCCTGCAGCTTGAGACCCCCACATATGTCACGGGACCTTTGTAGGACTGAGAGCCCAGAAAAGAGGCAGGGGCAGTGGTGGGCAGGTGGGCAGGAGTGCGAGGACACACGGAGTGAGTGGCAGAGTGACAGGTGAGACAGCACAGCCACCTCCACCTTTTGAATCGATGGCCCCAGCAAGGCCCAAAGTCATCACAAAGGGATGGACGGCTGAGCCCAGGGAACCCTCAAAGGGGTAGAGGGAACCCTCCCAGCCTTGACCCCCAAGACCCCACGCTCACCTTCAGCATGGCATGTAACTGCAAGGGCGCGGTCCCCACCTCCTTGCTGGTGACAGGCGTGGGCGGGGAGAGGCTGCCTCCGTTTCTGCACTCCGGGGGCTCCAGCTCAGCGCCTGTCCCAGAAAAGAAACCAGGACATGCTGCTGTGTGAATCAATGAACTATACGCAGAGGTACCAGCTTAAACACATAAAAAACCTGCAGACAGTAAAATCGACCTGTGTTTGGTGGCAGGAAGTAAGAAACCCAGTCTTTCGGGGGTGACATATGAGGACGAACAGGGGGCCGAAACTAGAATTTGGAGGTGAACAATTTTGGATGCGTGCAAAGGAATTTCAGCCTTTCATCCTCAGCCACGAGGAGCAACAGCAAGGCTTTTCGGGGACTTGATCTGTGATTTCAGATCCTTGGTGCAGTTCCATTCCGCACTCAGGCCTTCGGAGTTTATGCTGTGGACGTGAAATGTGCAGGGGTCTAAACTGAGATAACCACGAGTAGATCTGGGCGCCATGCGAAGATGCTGAGATGTTTTATCTCCACATGAAAAGATTTTAAGCGGGGCTTTCATGAATAGATCTGGGGGTATCTGGACTTTATTTTGAGGAGTGAGAGAATCGAACTTTTAAATCATGCTAAAGAATTTGGGTTCCTGCCAAAGGGTTTTAAGAAACGTGATGGTGAGGTTTTTGCTTTTGGGAGATAAGTCTGCAGAAAAACATGATCCAATGTATTTAAGACAATTGGCTTTGGCCTCTACTATAGGCAATGAGGAAACAATGAAAATTAGAAATAAAAAAGAAATGGCCACAGATTTAAGTATCACGCTAAAACATTTAGACTTTATCAGCTGGGGGGATGCTGTCTGGCTTCAAGAGCATGCCAGTGGGGTTTGACCGACTCTGGCACCAACGGTGAGAGGTTCCGACCAGGGGGACTCCCGTGATCGACGCGGGGGAGACGCAAAAAAGATCTGGAATTTATTCCTAGGTGCTGACATGATGAGTTTTCGCTGCACATGCCTAGGAATTTGATGTTCGCCAATACAAAGTTCTAAGCGAAGGACATCATGAGGGGTTGGTTTTGTATTTGATAAACAGCATGCAATGAAGTCACAAAATAAAGTTCACATTTTATGCTAAGATCTTGGACTTTCACCCCGTGATTCCACAACTGAGAGAGAGTCTAAGAGTTTAAGGCGCACTTGGTTACAGGATCAAATTTTATATACTGCGCTGGGAAGTGTGAATTTTATTTTAAGGGATGACAAGATCAGATTTTTACATCATGCTAATAAGTTTGGGTTTAAGCCAATAAAGGCTTTAAAAGAATGACGGGATGAGATTTAGAGTTTTTTTATAGACTGGTCTGAAGATAAATTACATGGTAAAATGTTGCATTTTATGTTAAGTAGTTGGGACTTTGTGTCACAAAGCAATGAAGAAGCCTTGAGAAGTCTGAAATTGAGTTACATGATCAACCGTATGCATTTCGGCAGAGCTGAAAAGTGGATTTTTATGGTAAAGATAATATGATCAGATTTTTATCACATGCCAAGGAGATGAGATTTTATGTGAGAGTTGAAGGCATCTGAGCATTTCATTTGAGGGAGCGATATGATCTCATTTTGGAACACTCCGTGAGCGCAGAGGCAGTTGAGGGTTTAGCCAATACGGGGTTGTGAGGAGTGGCTGATGCGAGTTTCGTCTCCAGGGGAATTAGCTGGAAAGACGAATTTTATGCTAAGGTGTCCGGATTTGATGAACCAGATAATAAACTGAGCACGGAGAGCAGTGCATCCCGTCTGTACTGCAGGCTGGAGAAGTGGGTCATGCACAGCAGGGAATGGGTGGGCGGGGCGGGGCACACGCAGGGGTCATGTGAAGGAGTCCACACGGCAGGCGACGAAGTGTGGACTCCGTCTGGAGGGAGGACAGGACCTCGCTTTTGTGCCTGCTCAGGAATGTGGATTTCAGCCATTAAGAGATTTTAAGAGGGGGATACGGAGAAATCTCTCTGTGTGATGAGTGTGCGTGGAAATTATAGAATAAGATGTGTATTTTAGGCCAAGGAGTTTAGATCTTGTCTCAAAGGTGATTAAGAGATATTTTAGGGTTTTAAGCAGAAGTTACGGGACCAAACGCATCATGTAGGTTGCAAGTGGGGGTAACCTTTTATTTTGAGGTATGTCACGGTCAAATATTTGTATCATGCTTAGAAGGATCGAATTAGGTCAAAGGGCTGAGAAGTAGCTGGGGAAGATTTTGGGGTTCTGTGGCCATCAGCTTGCACATAAATCACATGCTAAAAATTTTTATTTTATGGTAAGTGACTGGAACTTGGTATTATTAGCAGTGAACAAAAACTTTGGAAGTTTTAAATAAAGAAGTTTTGAGATAATTTATGCAGCTTGCTAAAAGTTTGAACTTTGATGTTCAAAGGAGTATTGCAATCAGGTTTTAGGTTGAAAACGGGAATGTTATAGGACTTAATCAGTTTTACACCATCAAGTTTGTAAACTCAAAATTATAAACTACAATGAATAATTGTAGACTTTGTATTACAAAGGAGTATAATCTAGTTTTTATATCATCTTGCTAAGGAACTTAAATTTGAGCCAGTAGAGTTTTAAAGACTTTAAGAGACACTATGATTTTGAATCGTAATCAATTTAAATTTTTTACATTCTAAATATTAGCCAATAAAGAGTGTTAAGGGTTTTTAGTGAGATACTGAGATTTTACATTTTACATTGTAACCAATTTAAATTTTTCAATTTTAAATTTTAGCCAATAAAGGATTTTAAGGGTTTTAAGAAACATACTGAGATTTTTACTCCTAACAGAAAAGACTGCAGATGAATTAATTACTTAGCCAAACTTTGTATTTTAATTAGAACTTTGCATCAGAGACTTAGGGTTTTACGGTGTCCACACACACCGTATAGGGCTGTTTATGAAGAGGAGTAAGTGAATTTAGGCAGCGTGGTCTGTGCCTGTGGCTGTGAGGGCGACACCCACAGTACAAGTGGGGATGGCGGTAAAGAGGGTGGTGAGGAGGTTACGGAATTGGTGCTAAAAAATGTAATCTCTACCTTGAGAGGCGGCATGACCAGAATTTCCTATTATTCAGAGGCCTTGCCACTCTAGCCAGAAAATGACTTTGGTGAGTTTACGTGTCAGGAATTTTTATGCTAAAAGATTTGGACTTCATCCTGTAGACAGTAAATAGACCGCAAAAGGCTTCCGTCCGCAGGCCTGAGGGGTCAGATTTAACTGTCCCACTAACAACAATGGCCTCGTTTTGAGAAGGGCAGGTCAGAACTTTGTATCTCTCTGGAAGGCTTGGATTTTGGCCAATGAGGAGTTTACAGACGGGCATGAGTGTCTGTTTGTGAGGGACCTGCCCAGTGCCCGGGGAGAGGTAGTAAAAGGTGTCACACCCGTAAGAGTGGGGACCGCAGCGCCGCCCTGCTGGACGACCAGAACTCAGTCGACCGCGCCCAGGCAGGGGAGAAACACGCGAAAACCCGCCAGAACACCTCTTTAAACTCAGTCTCGACCCACGAAAACCCCACTGGATACACACGCCCTTCCCTCGGGGGTAAACCACCAACAGCAGGGAGGGGCTGTCTGCTAGAGCAGAGGGGTCAGCTGCGTCCCCTACCAATACGATCGGAGGGACCAGTCCACACGTAGGCACGTGGGGAACTGAGGCCAAGATTTTGAAGTTCCCACACCTCACGGGCCAAGGGGACAGCCCTGGGCAAGTGGAGACTTTGGAAGGGGCGGGGGAGGACTGGCAGGGCTCCTCGACCGCTCAGAGCTGGGGCAGACACAGCATGGCAAGTCCATCAAACAGGGAAAGACAAATAAGCCAAAAATCCCGAGTTAGCATCCCCTTGCCACGTGCAAGCCTCTGGCACCCCGTCGATGTTTTATAAACGCTTACGGAAAAAACAGAACCCAGAATCCAGAGCTCTATATCCAGCCCCCGCGATTTCTACTTTGAATCTGGGGGAGGAAGTAAAGCTATTTTGGGCTGCTGACCCAGGACAGCGGCCAAGTGCCCGTTTTCTCTTCCCCTGAGCTTGTTAAACAGTCGTCCCTGTCGAGATTCCCACCTCGCACCGAGGCCAAGCCTGCCCCAGGGGAGCTCCCCTGCCAGGCCCGGTTTCCGATGGCACAGAGGCGTGACCTCTGTGACTTGCGGGCGACCGCAGGAGGGAAAGAGGACTGAGCAGACACGGGTGCCAGGGCGAAATGAAGCAGCCGGCGCAGCCTGCCAGGTGCCTGCTGCCACGGTGCTCTGGGCCCATCGCCCCACCGAGTTTATGGGCTGTGAATTTCTCACCACCTCGGGGGGAGCGGCCGGCCCGGCAGGCAGAGCAAGCCTGGGACAGTGGGCGAGAAGTTAGGGGCTGACAGGCATCCCCAATTCTCTCCCTGGGGGGGCCACAACTGGGACACACCACAAGCGGGGAGGCTTCCCCGCTTTCTCTGTGTTCCACGTGCTGGGCCTCTGATGCGTCCCGGGGACCTGACCCTGACCTTGAGACCCTAAATCGCTGCCTTTCCTGCCCACCCCTCTGCCCGCCCCAGGTTCTGATCGCTGTGGTCCCAGTCGCTGACTGGCCGCATCGCCACCTTACCAGTCTTCAGAGAACACTCCATTCCATCCGACGAAATGATAGAACCCTCTGAAGACTCATTTGAGACGATGATGGAGCGTAAGAATCCATCATCAAAACAAATGGAGTCCTCCGAGGGCTCATCCAACACCACCGTGGAGACCGCAGGCGGCGCAGCGCAGGAGGCGGCGGCGGAGGCGGGGCCGGCCGGCGGCCCCGCCCAGGAAACGGCAGAGCTGCCCAGTGTCCTCCTCCAAGACATGGAGGAGCCATCCAGTGGCCCACATAGGGAAGTAAAGGATCCACCCAATGACCTACTCCAAGACCTGGAGGAGTCACGCGACGCTGCACGTCAGCAGGTGGGGGATCCGATGGGTGAGGCACCTGGTGAGATGGAAGAAGCATTTGTCAACCCCTGGGGGGACCCGGAAGAGCAAGACGACGCTGACCTTTCTGGATGGCGAGAGGCGGAGCACCCTGACGAGCCGGCCGAGGACTCCAACACGGAGTTCATGGTCATGTTGAGGTCCCTCATCTCTCTGTACTTCCGGATGCAAGACCTCAAAGAGCAGCAGAGAGTGGCGGAAGACATCCTGGTGAGAGGCATCACCGAGGGCCGGCTGCCGCCCCCGAGGCGCTTCTCGGGCGACCGCAGAGAGTACCGCGAGTTCATCGTGCTCTGCCAGCTGATCCTGCAGAGCTACCCGAGGCGGTTCTGCAGCGACCGCCTGCGCGTGCAGTACGTCATCAGCCACCTCTCGGGCATGGCCCTCGAGTGGGCCAGGGGCCTGGTGCAGGCGGGCAGCCCCCTGCTCAACGATTTCACGGCCTTCCTAGAGGCCATGTCGGAGGTGTTCGAGTACCGGCAGGCCATGCGTGTGGCGGAAGACGCCATGTTCCGCATCAGGCAAGGGGACCGCGCCGCCATCGACTACGTCAAAGAGTTCCAGGGCCTGGTACCCACCTTGGGCTGGCCAGACGAAGTCCTGCAGGCCCACCTGTGCCAGGGGCTCAACGAGGAGATCAGGCACTACCTGTTCCGGGTCCCTCAGCCCGACTCCCTGGACAGTCTGATCGTGCTGGTCCTGCAGATCGAAGAGAAGCTGGCCGAGAGAAGGGCCGTGCTCAGGCTGCCCCCCGAGGCCCGCCCTCGGAACCTGACCTGGATCGACTCACCTGCTCCGGAGAGGTGGATGGTCAGCAGCTGGCTGCCCTGCGACGTCCACCCCGCCATCGACCGCAAGCACCTCTTCCTGCTGCTCCTGGTGAGGGTGAACCCGTACCACAGCGTGGCAGTGCAGGCCCTGGTGGACTCGGGGGCGGCCTCCAACTTCATGGACGAGAGGTTCGCCCAAGAGCACTACGTCGAGCTGTACGAGAAGCCCTACCCGCAGCCCGTCCAGACCGTGGACGGCTCGCTGATCGGCAACGAGCCCGTCTGGCTGCACACCGAGCCCCTGGTGTGCATCCATCAGAACCACCAGGAGTCCATCGAATTCGACATCGTTCCTTCGCCCAACTTCTCCGTGATCTTGGGCATCAACTGGCTCCGCGTGCACACCCCCGAAGTCGACTGGGCCCAAGGCCGCTGCACCTTCCACTCTCCCTACTGTCTAAAGAATTGCTTCTGCCCACCCCCACCATGCACCGCGCTGGAGAAACATGCCATTAGCCTGCTGCCCGGACTGCCGCCCCAGTATTCCGACCTGGCCGACGTGTTTAACCCGAAGGAAGCAGATGATGAGACTTCCGACCAGCCAAGCTCAGACGGATCCGATGATCTTTCTGAATCAGAGCCCTCTGAGCTTCAGCAGGCTGGAGACAGTGATCACAGCGACACCTTCTACGAATGTCCCTCCTCGGCGCCTTGGGAACCTGTGGGTACTGGGATGCAAGAAACAGCCAAGCCGCGGAATGACTACTGGGACCTGCACGACATGCTGACCAACAATCAGGACTACATACAGATGATTCCGGAACTGTTCGACCAGTTACACGGCGCTACGTGGTTCACAAAGCTGGAGCTGCGCGGGACCATTGTGGAGGAAAGCATGAACATACACCAGACAGAAGATGTATGGAGGACGGCGTTTGGTTTGGAGCCTCAAGAGACGGACAGCTACCAGCCCTTCGTGATCTGCCCGGACCCTCTGATCCCTCAGAGCACGGTGCACTGCATCCTGAAGGACATGCTGGGGTACTCGGTGCTCTCCTACGGGCACGACGTCCTGGTCTACTCCATGAGCCAGGAGGAGCACATGCAGCATGTCCGCCAAGTCCTGGTCCGCTTCCGGCACCACAGCGTCTACTGCTCCCTGGACCGGAGCCAGTTCCACCTGCACACTGTCGAGTTCCTGGGGTTCGTCTTGAACCCCAAAGGGGTGAGGCTGAACAAGAGCATCGTGACCACCATCACGGGGTACCCCACCCCTGGCTCTAAGAAGTCCCTGCGACACCTGATCGAATTCATCCTCCCCTACCGCCACTTCGTGGACCGCTTCACCATCATCCTCGAGCCCTTGGTGCGGCAGCTGCTGGGCACCGAGCCCTTCTACTGGGGCGACGAGGAGCAAGAGGCCTTCGAATGCCTGAAGCGGGCCTTCCGCAAGGCCCCCCTCCTGCACCACCCGAAGCCCCAGAACCCGTTCTACTTGGAAACGGGCATCACGCCGACGGCTCTGCACGCCTCCCTCATCCAAGTGGACGACCAGACCGGCAAGAGCGTCTCCTGTGCTTTCTACTCCCGAAACATCTCCCCTCTCGAAGTCGACTACTCTCCACTGGAGATGAAGATCCTTCCCATACGGGCTGCCTTCATGGTGTGGTGCCGCTACCTGGAGAACACCGAGGAGCCCATCATGATCCTTCTTAACACGGAGGATCTCACCTCTCTGAATAATGACAGGCTCACCGTACTTCTCCCGGGGCATTGGGTCTTCTTCTTCTCCCACTTCAACTTTGAAGTCATGGAGCGGCCCGAGCAAGATGGCGGCCGGCCTCTGCCACCGGTGAGGAACCCCGGCCGCAGGCCTTTCCAGGCCCGCACCGCCACCCGGCCCCGCAGACGGTTCATCACGGGAGGATCCCCCAGGGATCAGCTCCCGGAATCGGGGGAAGAAGAGGAGACCGAAGATGCCCCTCCCCAGGAGGAGACAAGCGGGGAGACCCCCCATCAGAAGTTCCTGGCCTGGGTCCCAGTGGACCAAATATTCAGCAACCTGCTGGCCCATCTCAGCGTGGCCCAGATCAAGTCGGTCATTCTGCACTTCTTCCGAGGCCTGCTCTTCTGGAAGAACACCCTGGCCGTGGCGGCCCTGCTGGTGATGATGAGGATGAAGCAGCGCCTGCCGCTGCTGCCCGCGCCCGCCCTGGCCGTGGCGCAGCTGCCCGCCAGGCGCCTGGTCCTGGACTCGGCCCTCCTCACCAACCGCGGCATCGCCGCGGCCATCACCCAGCTGCTGACCCAGATGCCCCCTTTCAGGGGCACTGATGCCATCGCGGCCGCGCCGGGGGCCCTGCTGCCCCGGGCCCGGAGGGCACTGCGCCTCCCGCCTGAGTTCTGGCTGACGCTGTGCCAGCGCTTCGCTGTCCGGTTCAGCCCCGCAGAAGGGCCTCAAGCTCTGCTGCTCGGGAGCCACCGCCTGGAGCTGCACGTCGTCGGCAGTGATGTCGTCTTGCGAGAAGCCCTGCAAGACGACCTGCAACGTTACCGTCAGTGTGGCCTGCATGACGGCCTGCAAGACACCTCGCAGGACGCGCAGGACGACGACGTGCAGGAGGACGACGTGCCGGAGGACGACGTGCCACAGGACGACGTGCCACAGGACGTGCCGGAGGACGAGGTGCCAGGGGACCAGGCGCAGGGGGACAACGTGCCAGGGGACAACGCGCAAGGGGACCAGGTGCAGGACGCCCCGGGCGCTGACCCCAGCCCCGCCATCCCGGATCAACAGGAGGCCCCCGTTGGAATCCTCAGCTTCCTACACAGCCACTTGCGCGCCGCCCAGGAGCAGCCCAACCGGGCGCAGCAGGACCCGGCGGCCCGGAGCCTGGCCCACTTCCTGGCCATGATCTGTGCGGAGGCGCCGGTCCCGATCCGGGGCAGACAGCCCCGGGAAAGAGCGAGGCTGGAGGAGCTCCCTGAGGACGAGGAGGACCCGGACCAACAGTGAGAAGCCACCTCTCCGGCCGAAAGCCCTCCCTCCTTGGCCCCAGACACCCGCAGTCTCTCTCCTCTCAGGCCCTGCGTGCCTGTGCCCGCTTTGCTCGAACCCAGCGCTGCTCCTGCCGCTCCTGCCCCTCCTGACCCAAGGGGAGCCCACTCGGGAAGGGCAATGATTTCTCCGACTCATCAACCAGCAACGTCATCAGTGCCAACAGACTAGCCGGTCAGCAGGAGCCCAGAGCCGGCCCAGGGCAACACAGTGCCCCGTCTGAGTTCTTAGGTCCCAGACCCATCACTGGGGCTGAGGCCAACCACAGGAGAAAGCAGTGATGAGCAGGAAATGACCCCATGACCCAGGCCAGGTGACAAGCACAGCAGACTCAGCCAAGCAAGCAGATGCCAGAGACCCGCCCCCATGAAGTGGCGGGTGGCCGCTGGGTGCCATCCTGGGACACTGACCTCGGGTGCTCCACTGATTTCTTCTACCTCCAGCACCGGTGCTCCTGCCCCCCTGGGCTGCCCCCACCCCCGCCCCCAACCCCGCCCTCTCGACGTCTCTTCTCTTCTTCAAGTGTGCAGTGGTGCCGCCCCCACGCCACCCCCACCACCCCCTGCAAAGCCGGCCACCCCCCCAGTCTGGTCCGCCCGCTCCGCACTGACTGCCTGGCCCTGACTCTTGCCCCTTACCTGGACGGTGTGCTCCACGGGGCGGCCCGACGTACCAGCACTTACCGGACTCACGGCCTCGAGAGGCCCCAGGACTCCCCGGGAGCCAGAGGGCTCCCTGCCCGCCCCCCAGAACTGGTGGCTCAGGGGCCTCCGAGAGAGACCGGGCACTCTGAGACCCCCAGCGCACTACGCCAGGTCGCTGTGAGTGCTCCCGCCAGACCGCTGCTTTCTGCCTCGGGAAGGAGACCCTTCCCCGCACCTGCCCCTCTCACCTTCCCCAACCCCAAATAAAGCAGAATAAAAGGTTATCTGACTCTGTGGTCTGTTCTGAAGGTGGAGCGTGGGCAGTCGGGTGGAACTGGGGGGAGGAGAGGGGAGACCGGGGGGGGCTGGGGTATCCCTTGAAACAGGCCCTGCCTTGGTTGTGGGGACACTGAGAGCGGCCTCTTCTTGAGGGTCCAGAGTAGGGACCCCAGAGTTCCAAGTCCAACCTCTGGCTTGGGCCTTCCTCCCACGCGAGAAAGGAGGGGTGGGCAGGCCCCTCAGCTCAGGATCTGAGAGCCGAGGAACCCCAGACTTCGCACTGGCCTGAAAGCGGCAGAACAAGCTCTTCCGAGGGGGCCCTGCCCTGAGAGGGGGAGGGTCCTAAGACAGCAAGGGCAGCAGAGTGGGGGGCACTGGCTCCCTCGGGGCTCACTTACGCCACCGCCCCGCCCACACTGTCCCAGGGCCCCCGCTGGCCTTGGGGTCTGGCCGCCCCCCTAACAACAGCCTCAGACCTGGAAGCACAGCCCTGACCCCGCCCCACTCCCGGTGTGACCCTGAACTTCAGCACGGCCAGGCGGGCCCTCTCAGTGTAGGAGTCTGCCCACGATGGCTGCCCTGCGAGATCGCCAAACTGACCTCAGGTTCAAAGGTCAGGGGCCTGACTTTGCATCCCCTTCCCAAGCCTGCCCCTCCCCACCCCCACCCTAAGGAAAGTCTGTGCCCCACTGACCCCAGCTCCTAGGCCCTGCGCCCTCCCTGGTCCCAGGGGTGACTGGCCTTCACCCACCCGTGCCCCTGTCTGAGGCATCTACCCCTAGTGGCAGTACCAAGAGGTCATGGTCAGGACCTGCTGGTTCAGAGCCAGGGGCTCAGCTCTACCTCTGGGCCTGTCCCCACCCCACCCAGTCCCAGGCTGACTGGCTGGCTGCCCACCCCTCTCCCATCCTCAGTTTCCTCATCCGTCCACAGGAAGGGCTGGGCACAGGCTCTCCACCCCGGCCCATGCGTGGACTTCAGTGCCCTTCTATTCAGGATCCACCTGGGGAGACCAAGGCTCAAAGAGCCTCGTGGTAGCCAAGGGGGAATGGGGAACACATCCAGGACCGGGGCCTCTCCTGGTGGCCTCCATCCTCTCCCCTGGGCCACTCTGCCCCACCCCCTCCACCCTGCACAACTATGGTCCCAGGGCCCAGGCAGCACCCCTGCGAACAGTTAACCTCACGGCAGCCCCAGGAGCCAAGGGCGCCACGTCTGTCTCTCTGACCACCCCCGACAGCAACCCCAAGAGGCCGTGGGTTACGGTCGGGGGCTGAGCTGCAGCAACCCCAGCATTCCCCTTAGTGGCCCCAACACCAACTCACTGGGTGACCCTGGCTAGGAGCTGTCCTGTCTTCAGGCCTGTTTTCCCGTCGTCAAGTGGGGGATGTGGTGAGAGGGAAGGGGAGCCTCAGGGACAAGACACAATCTCCGAGGGCCCCGGGTTCCTAAAATCCCATCTGTCCCCAGGTGACACTCATCCAGGGCCCCGAATCTCTTTGAGTGAACTGTCCTGGGCAAGAGCCTGGGCTCATGGTGGGGAGGTCACTTGCAGCGCTGGTCCCTGGTTCAGGCCACCCCCGGGAGTTCCACAAGCTGGCCCCCCGGGGCAACCCCTCGTGCCTGCTTGCTAAGAGCCGTCATGGGTGACTGGGAATGGGTGGATGGCCCCTCAAGCCTCTGTGGCACTGGCCAGCGTTGGTGGAGGGTCCACGGGACGGCCTCTCAGCGAAGGCCAAATGGACAACGTGTGGCCAACAGCCCCGTCCTTCAGCGGGGATCACCAACACCCATCAGGGTGCCCACGTTTCCATGGTGACACGCACACGCACGGGCACAGGGGCGCGTGCTCACAGGCGGAGCCTCGGGGCTGCGGCACAACAGCGGCCACTGCCTCCCACCCCGGCGGCCAGCGGTGCCCTGGCCTCCCCAGGCCCCCACCCCGATCTAGCCATGGGGGGGCTTCACCCCCATTCACAGAGAAGACAGGCAGCGCCCCCCGCAGGGGAGGTCTGCTGACAAGGCAAAGACGTCGGGTGATGAGATCCCCACTTTCTAGGAAAAGTTAAAGACATACAAACCTTTTTTCTCCTGAAACAACACAAAAAGAGGAAAAAGAGAGAGTTAGTATTAAAGGATGTGCTGCGTTATGACATAATGGCGAACACCAAAGAGCAGAAACTCCCAACAAGCGTGTGCTTGCTCCGGACAGCAGATGACGGCACACACACACACACACACACACGTGTGGCCATGCCAACCCACGCCAGAATGTAGCAGGTCCCACCTCCCCTCCCCCCAGATCCCTGGCGTTCACCAAGCTCTGACACCATTCAAGGGACCGGGGGAACCCCTGAGTTCCACCCGAGGTGAAGCTGCCCCCCTCCCCCACCTGAAGCCCACCACCATGGCTGCCTCCAGGCCTGGGCCTGATTCGGGAACATTCAACAGCGCACACACCCGCAGGCAGCTGATGGTACTCACCACGCAGATCCGGATTCGCCCATCCCTCCTGCAGGTGGCCTCGGGGCCACCTCGGGGCCCCTGACACCGGCTCCCATGAGAGAGTGCGGCAAGAGCTGTGGGAGCTTGGATCCCCACCCCACGGGAGAACGGGGAAGGCCACCCACAGAGCCCACTATGCCCCGCCCCCACAGCTGCCACCCAGGACCCTGCTGCGGGCCCACAAGCATCACCAAGGGGACCTCGGACCCAAACAGCAACCCTCACCCTGACCCCTGACCCCTGACAGGGTGTTCCAGAACAAACGGAGCATTTGGCTCTGAAGTGCCTTCAACCTCAGATTTCGCACAGCCACCCAGCCAACCAAAGACGCAGCCTGAGAAGAGAGGACAGTGGGGTGTGGCCAACCTCGGGGGGCGGGGCCACTTGCCCAGGAGAGGCAGGAAGAAGGGCAGCACTGGTTCTGACGACTTCCCACCAAGCAGTTCCCAAAGACAGGGCCTGGGCGCCCTCAGCCAGGGAGCCGAGGGAGCTCACAGAGCATGCGGACTGGGCCCCGGGCCCTCCTCTCGGACCTGGGACACTGCGCGTCCCGTGTGTCACACACTGGCCACTCCCGGAGCTCTCGTCTCTGTCGAAGGGCATCCTTGAGCGGGATGCAGGCCTGTCCTGGGCCGACATCAGCCCAGAATGGGACCGCCCTTGTCACACACATCTTGCTCCAGCCCACGCGCCCAACACACGCGCACACCGCATACTCCCACCCGCCTTTGTTCGAGCTGCGCCCTCCTCAGGAACGTCCCCCCGACTCAACAACCGCCTCCTGAGACCCATGAAGAACAAACGGTGCAACGGTGGGGCAGGGGGCAAGGGAGAGGGGATGAGGAGGGGGCGGGCAGGGAGAGCGGGGACGGGCAGGCAGGAAAGCAGGAGGGAGCTGTTGTCCCTCCTGTCCTACTCAATGGCCCCTCCTCTGCCTGCCTCCCACGTGTGTGCCTGGGCTGGCTGCAAGGCTGGTTAGCGGGTTAATGATGTCACTAGCACAGGGACCTACAAGGGTCACCTCCCACCATCTTCTGAGTGAGTGAAGGACACTGGTCTAGCACCCTTGGGTACCCGGCCCGGGCAGGTTTGGACGTGAGCAGAACCAGGGAGAGCTTCCGGCGGAGGGAGGGGGACCCCGACTTCGGAATCCTGGGGAAGCTGGGAATGGCTCCGGATTGGGTTCAAGGAGAGAGGAAGCAGCCGCCTGTGAGGGCCCTCAGCCTCCTGGTCATGAAAGAGTCCTGGGGAGAGGCTAAGGCCCCTCAAGGAGACCCTCCTCCTGTGGCGGTGAAAGGTCAGCCTGCTCTGTTCTGAGCCCGGCCCCCTAGTCCTGGGATCCATGGGCACAGTCTCCCCAATACCTGCCCCGCTGTCCTGGGAGCTGGGTCCCCTCAGAGCTCTCTCTGCGGAAGCACAGCACAGCCCCGTCAGTGGGAGAAGCCCCAGACAGGCCCTGACCCACATCTGGCCTGCCTGCCCTCGGCCACCAAGTCAGAGGGTGGCCCTGGGCCCAGCCCTGGGGAGTGTCCCACTGGGGGCCTAGCTTTGCCCTCCGACGACGGGTTCTCAGAGATGGCCCAGCCCCAGACACCCCCTCCAGGACCTCGGGGAGCTGCAGAGAGCAAGAGAAGAGCATGCTGGGAAGAGGCTGCAGGGCAGCACAAGCTTGAGGACGCGCCCCGTGCGGCCAGCGGTGCAGAGGAGGGTCCGGGGCTGCGCTGATTGAAGGGGATGAAGAAAGGCATCATCTAGGCGCTGGGTAACTGGGCATCAACTCCTGGATGAAGCCGTTCTCACCCCCCACTTACGGACGGTGGCCGCGACCCTCCTCCGGGAAGTGCAGTGCAAGCGCGGGGGACAGCAGGTGGGACACCTGCCGCTGGCGTTAGAGCAGCAACAGCAAGGGACAGCCAGCCCAGGATCACAGCCCGCTCCGGGGGACATGTGGTGGGGAGGAGCTCAGTGAGACACGCAGGTGGGAGGAGAACTCAGGGTGACTCCCAGGTGAGAGACCTAGGGAGGCTCGGTTACGAGGGGTGGAGAAAGAGCCTGATGGGGGATGGGAGTGAGTGCAGCACCGGTGTGAGAAAGGAGCTCAGTGTGACACATGAATGGTGAGGGATTTGCTCACGTGCAGATAAGGGAGAGGCTTAGTGTGACACAGGAGTGGGGGGCTCAGTGTGACACAGGAGTGGGGGGCTCAGTGTGACACAGGAGTGGGGGGTTCAGTGTGACACAGGAGTGGGGGGTTCAGTGTGACACAGGAGTGGGGGGAGAGGCTGACTGTGACACATGAGCGGGGAAGAGGCTCAATGTGACACATGAATGGGGAAGAGACTCAGTGTGACACATGAATGAGGGAGGGGCTCAGTGTGACACATGAGTGAGGAAGGGGCACAGTGTGACACATGAGTGAGGGAGGGGCTCCGTGTGACCAATGAGTGAGGGAGTGGCACGCTGTGACACAAGAGCGAGGAAAGGGGAATATGTTAACATTAGTGAGACAAGGCTCAGTGTGACAATATGTAATGGAGGGGCTCAGTGTGACACATGGGTGAGGGAGGGGATCAGTGTGACACACTTGTAAGGGGGGGCTTAGTGTGACACATAAGTGAGGAGCTCAGAGTGACACATGAGTGAAGACAAGGCTCAGTGTGAACATGACTGAGGGAGGGGATCAGAGTGACACATGTGTAAGGGAGGCACTTAGTGTAACACGAGTGAAGAGGCTCACTGTGAACATGACTGAGAGAGGGGCATAGAGTGACACACGTGCAAGGGAGGGGCTCAGTGTGACACATGAGTGAGGGAGGGTCTCAGTGTGACAGACGTGTAAGGGAGGGGCTCAGTGTGACAGACGTGTAAGGGAGGGGATTGGTGTGACACATGTGTAAGGGAGGGGCTCAGTGTGAACAAGGAGTGAGGGAGGGGGTCAGTGTGACACATGAATAAGGGAGGGGCTCTATGTGACGCATGTGTAAGGGAGGGGCTTAGTATGACACAACAGAAGGGCTCAGTGTGACACATGTGTAAGCAAGGGTTTAGTGTGACACACACAGAAGGGAAGGGGTCAATGTGATACATGAGTAAGGGAGGGGTTCAGTGTGACACACGAATGAGGACGGGACTCAGTGTGACACACAAGTAAGGGTGCGGCTCAGCATGAACACGAGTGAGGTAGGGGCTCGGAGTGATAAATGGGTGAGCGAGAGTCTCAGTGTGACACACAAGTATGGGAGGGGCTCAGTGTGACACACGTGTAAGGGAGGGGCTCAGTGTGACACACGTGTAAGGGAGGGGCTTAGTGTGACAAATGAGTGAGGGGGCTCAGTGTGAACATGAGTGAGGGGCTCATTGTGACACACGTGTAAGGGTTTGGCTCAGTGTGACACATGAGTAATTGTTGGGCTCAGAGTGACAAATGAGTGAGCGAGGGTTGAGACACTGAGGTGTGACACACCAGTAAGACGGGCTCAGCGTGACGTATGAAAAAGGGAGGGGCTGAGTGTGACCCATGAGTGAGGGAGGGGCTCAGTGTGACACAAGTGTAGGGGAGGGGCTCAGAGTGAACATAAGGAAGGGAGGAGCTCACAGTGACACATGAGTGAGGGAGGGGCTCAGTGTGACCCATGAGTGAGAGAGGGGATCAGAGTGACACGTGAGTAAGGGAGGAACTCAGTGTGACACACGTGTAAGTGAGGAGCTCAGAGTGACACAAGTGAGGGAGGGGGTCAGAGTGACACACGAGAGGATGATGCTCAGTGTGAACATGAGTGAGGGAGGGGCTCAGTGTGACTCACATGTAAGGGAGGGGCTTAGTGTGAACATGAGTAAGGGAGGGGCTCAGGTGGCACATGAGTGAGAGAGGGGATCAGAGTGACATGTAAAGGAGGGGATCAGTGTAACACACATGTAAGGGAGGGGATTGGTGTGACACATGTGTAAGGGAGGGGCTCAGTGTGACACGTGAGTGAGGGAGGGGCTCAGTGTGACACGTGAGTGAGAGAGGGGATCAGAGTGACACGTGAGTGAGAGAGGGGATCAGTGTGACACGTGAGTAAGGGAGGAACTCAGTGTGACACACGTGTAAGTGAGGAGCTCAGAGTGACACAAGTGAGGGAGGGGGTCAGAGTGACACACGAGAGGATGATGCTCAGTGTGAACATGAGTGAGGGAGGGGCTCAGTGTGACTCACATGTAAGGGAGGGGCTTACTGTGACCTACTTGAAGGAGGGGCTTAGTTATTTCAGGGTCCTGGGAGTGACTTTGACCCTCAGGAACACTCCAGGGCTGCAGCCCCTCCCACAGAGGGCGATGGTCATGCTGGTGTGAAGCCAGGGCACTAAGGGGGCCACCTCGCCCCCCAGGTCCCAAAGCAGTCCGCGCACACCACACAAATACTGATTCATCATCGGACAGACCGGGCTCCTCCACACCCTAAAGGTCACAGAGTCCCATCTACCAGAGGTGGAATTCCAAAAGCATAATCCTCACACATCTCAAGAAACCAAGGTCCCTAAAACGGAGTCCACCCCAGTCCTTGAAGGGGACCTTCAAAGGCATCTGAGCCATCACCATAGCCCACAGGCTCATGTCCCCCTCCCCCCAGAACATCCACAGGGTCTTCATGGGCACCAGAGGGTCCCGGACTCTAGCTCTCCGGGACCTGGAGATTCCAAACTAGACACTTGACAACCACCTCTTGGCCAAGCAAAGACACTGAAATACCACACCCAACACCATCATAGCCACCGTCATTTTAGAGAACCGGAGTGCACCGTAACAGCCCAAAGGAGCAAGGACGTACCTCAGGATTTACGAGGGCACCAATTTTGCTTTACAAAGCACTCACTGCCTCCTCCACCACTCTCTGACTGCACCCCAGAACCAGGGCCAGCTCCACCCCACAGCAGCCCGCCCTCGCTCTTCCACCCCACACTCCTGCTCTCGAACCCTTCCTTAAACCCCCCTCCAGGGTGGTGCCAGGAGAAGTGAAGGCCCACCTCCCCCACAACTTCCTCATTCATTCATTCATGCATTTCAACTTTGGTGGAAAGAACACAAAATCTGGCCCTTAACCCATCTGAATTCTGACATGTGACATTCAGGGGACTCATCTGAGCACCAGTTTTACCATCTGACAAAGGAAAGATGTGACCAACATCCAAGGGTCCAGGTAGGATGAGGTGACCTCTAACGAAGGGACAGGAAGGAGGCTGGCCCAGACAATGGGTGCAGAGCGGGCAGAGCCGGGCCTCAGGGAGGGGCAGGAAGTGGCCTGGGAGAGGGGGCCCCATGGGAACGTGGGGAGGGACTGGGCTCCTGGCACCCTTTCTGAGGTTTCAGCCACCAGTGGGGAAGGGCAAGGACACACGGAACCTCTTCTTCCAGGCCGCCCTCGGCAGGACCTGGGCAGAGCACCCCCCAGCCCCCACAAAGCAGTCCGACTCCCCGACTCTGCCCCGCCTCCCCAGGCGCCCCGGCCCAGGCCCTCCGCCGTCCGCCGTCTCGTGTCCGTCTCCCCGAAGCGTGCACTTTCCGCGTCCGCTTCCTCGATGCCTGGCGCAGGGCCTGGCACACAGTAGACCTTCACCGGATGTGCAAACGAATGAATGAAAGCCTACCATGTACAAGGCCCTGGAGGCCAGAGGAGCCCGAAGCGAGGATGATGGAGGTGAGGCAGATGATGCATGGGTGATGGCCAGGTCCGCAGTGATGGAGATGAGATGCTGTGCCCAGGATGACAGAGGCCAGGTGGGGGGAGGGGAGCCCGCGCCGACCCGCCCACAGGAAAGGATGGGCCAGGCCCTGGCCCGCGGTGGTTGAAGGTGACAGTAAGCAGTGCCGGGTGATGGGAGCCATGAGGATGGAGCCCGTGGTGAGCGACATGCGTGAAATGGACCCCCCAAGACTAGAGCGGGAGGAGGAGGAGCCCAGGACCCAAAAGCAGGACCTGGAAGTCTCTGAGGGTCGGGGCGGGACACATGAAGGCCTTTGAAGGTCACGGCCCAGCCCCACGTACCATCCAACACCCCTGACCCATCTCCTTGCATTTTCGGAACATCCAGCACCTGGGCAGCGCGGAGAACACACCGAGCCCGAGAACCTTGTCACCCAGGAATGGTGGCCACCCCAGAACAGGGGTCCACAAGCCTTTTTCCTTGCACACCCCCTAAAGCGGCTTTGGAAAGCCGCCTACCACCCTCTCCCACAGCCCGTTTTCTACTTAGCAACAAAATGTTCACACCGAGCTTAAAGACTTGCAAAGATGTAACGAGCACATCAAATAACATGTACGTAACATGCATACATATTTGTCAGACACTGGTCAACCTCAGCTGCAAATGAAGCTCACTCGATTTGTCCACTCCGAACGCACTGGCAAACCCACCAGGCAGAAAGTCTGATGTCATTTGGGGCACTTTTCAATACAAGTCACCGTGTGCCTATGCATCCACCATGAGGACAAACATCGCCCTCTGGATTCTGAATCTCAGGTAGACGGTCACCTGGGTGATAAAGGGGGCAGGACACCGCTGGACACGGTGGGGACTGACCTGCAGGGTGCAGCACGCGGGTCGAGCACACAGGTGTCCTCCAGTCTGAGGCTCCATTGAGGGTGTGGCGCAGCAGCCAAGGTCTGGTCCTGAGGTCCCGGGCCAGCGCCACCCGGTGGCAGACACCAGGGGCAGCGTCTGGGGAGGCTGGGGAGGCTGGGCAACCAGCCACACCGAGCTCGACCCACTCTTGTCCCTCCTCCATGAGGTGGCTCAGGATCTGCCCAGAAGCTGGGGTCTAAAAAGCTGGGGGATAGGGGACTGGCCAAAACTGCAGGCAGGGGGGGATGAGCTGGGGGGCTTGAAGAGGAGATAGTCAAAGCCTCAGGTGAGGGGGTAGGAGCTGGGGGTTCGGGGGCTGGTCAAAACCCCAGGCAAGGGGGTAGGAGGTGGGGGCTGGGGAGGGGAAGGCTCCACTCCAGGACACGGGGGAGAAACTGACTGGGTAGAGTGGGCTGAGCTGGTGAAGGAGCGTCAGCAGCTCCTGGGGGCAAGGTCCCCATCTGGGGCGGCAGTGCCAAGAAGTGGCAATGAGGGGACAGTGAAGGGCGGGGCTGGGGGCTGAGGCCGCTGCTCTTCTGCCCACTGTGGCAGAACCAGGCCCGCAGACGGGCTGGCGGCCAAAGCTCTGAGGGGCACGTGGCAGGGGTGCCTGCGGGCAGTGCAAAGTGGATGTGAGATCCACAGCAGGGCATCTGGGGTTAAGGAGACCCACGGTCTCTCACCTCCGTTCACTCACCGACATCTGTCTCCCTCACACGCCCACACAGGCACACACCAGCACACACATGCCCGCTCACATGGTACACACACGTACACACACCAAGGCACACACACACCGGTACACATGCGCGCGCACACGCACACACACACACACACACACCGGGCCCACAAGTGCACACGCACACACACACACACAGGCTGCATGGGCACACACACTCACATGCACACGCACGCGCACACCCAGGCCCCCACACATGCGCACACACACAGGCTGCATGGGCATGCGCACTCACATGCACACGCACGCGCACACCCAGGCCCCCACACATGCGCACACACACAGGCTGCATGGGCATGCGCACTCACATGCACACGCACGCGCACACCCAGGCCCCCACACATGCACACACACACACAGGCTGCATGGGCATGCGCACTCACATGCACACACAAGTGTGTGCAGGCAGTCATGGGCACGCATGCACCCCCAGGCCGGGGTCCTGCACACTGAGCCCTCCCTGGGCTGCGCTAACTCCTGAGCTTAGCCTGGGACAGTCCCCAAGCACCAACACTGGGCGCCTAGCTGGTGGCAGGGTGCCGACTAAACCCCCGGCCCAGGGTCCCAGGTGGCGGAGACCCCCGGGAAGCAGCACGCTGGCAGGTGACGGGCACAGGCTGCCTGGGGGGTTGGGCTAAGGCCTGGCCCTTGGGGTCATAGTCCATCCTAAGTATCTAGAAGGAAGCAAGTTCCAGCCTGGGCAGTAATCCCAGAAGGCCAGGTCTGGGGTACACTGGGGGGCTTTCCTCCCAGCCACATGGTCTTCCAATCCTGGACACTGAGGCCCCAGCCATGGTGTCACAGCAAAGGCGCCTCAGACCCCGGAGGGTGGACACCAGGCCTCATGGACACGTGAGTACACCCAGAACAGCCTCTGCCCCTCTGCAAGCCCAGCCCCACCCCGACCTGGGGGCACTGATGCATACCCAGCCCACAGCCAGGCACACTTCCACTCGCTCCTTCCACCAGCAGCCGACACCAAGCAAACAGATAAAGTGCTTTGTAAAGTGCAGGTATATAGGTAGTATTCCGCAACACCCTGCCAGCCCCCGCCCCAGCCCGCCCGGCCCACCCAGCCCGCCCGGCCCACCCCAGGGCGCTTCGGGAGCCCCTCAGCTGCAGGGGAACCGATGGGCACCGCTACAGGCCCTATGCTGAGACCACAGCAGCAGCCCCCGGAATTGGGTCTTTCCCACTATCCCAGTAGCCTAACAAATGTCTCCCAGGGGTGGGAGGGTCCCCTCCTCTGACAACAAATCTAGTGACATCTGGCTTGCATTGGGCTCCTCTCGGTGCCGGCTGGCTGCCGTCCCGCTCCCACTGCACTGCCCGTCCTCCCCAGAACCCGCCCCCGCCTGCCCAGGGTGGGCCCAGCCTCCGCAGACAGACTGCCCTCCTGGGAGGCCCTACCTGGGAGCTGGGTCCACGGGGCGGGCACTGCTGGGGCACAGGCCCCCGAGGACGCTGAGAGCTGCCCTCCACGCGAGGAGGCCTGCTCCCGTCTCCGTGACACGGCCACTGGCGAGGAGAAGGGGCGAGTTACTGTAGTCTGGGAGGGCGCTGAGGCCAGGGCATGGCCATCCCCTGCTTCCTCCTTCAGGCTGAGCTAGGGGTGTCAGTGAACTTTGGGGCCTCACTGGTCCGCCCTGGGAAGGAAGAAGGCTAGGACCTCCTCTCCCTAGGTAACCCCCACCACCCTGCCGCTCACAAATCTTGAGTAGTGACTCCCCCAGAGAATGACCCTCCAATAAGCAGAAGGAAGACAACGTACGTGGCAGGGAAACGAAGGCTGAGGGGCGAGTCGGACATAAACTGTGGCTAGGCCCGGCCCCCTGGTCTCCCGGACAGGGTTCCTCGTGGAGCATCCTTCGCGTCCTCTGGTACGGTCTCATGGCGTGGCTCCAGGGCCAGGCTCCTGGCTCCTGGCCAACGGGTAGCAGCACAGTGACCCTGCCCACGGGGGCGGGAGGTCTGGAGCGAAGCCGTCCTATTTCCGCTGTCGTGATGAATGACTGCAGGTGATCGCCTCTGCCTGCTGGGCTCTCCCCGCCTCTCAGTACAGTCGCAGGCGGTCTGTGATGGGGTCTAGTGGCATGGCCTCCAGAGAGAGGGCCGGGCTCGAGCACATGGGGAGCCAACCCTTCTCTCAGCCTCAGTGTCCTCATCTGTCCACTGGGGGAGCTTACGAGGGGGCCACCATGGGCCCCTCCTGGAACCGCAGTAGCCCCATTTGGAACGTGGGGGGCAGGTGCTGAATCGCCTTCATCTCTGTCCCCAGAGCCCCCGCACAATGCCTGACACACTCCAGCAACATCTTAGAGCTCAGTGACCTTCCCGGGGTGGGCTGTGTGATACCCTCTGAGCCGCCTCGCTCACGTCGGGGACAGTGCCCAGTGCTCTGGAAGCGCTGTCCATCCCTCCTGCCGCCACTGTGCTCCCACTCGGAGCCCGTTCCATGGCCCTAGGGAGCAGCTCTCACGTGTTCTTCACTGACATTACAAGCCTGGCTCATCCGTTTTGCATTTAGCTTCAGAATTTGTTGTCGGGATTTCTAGGAAATCGGTAATGAGTGATTCTAGTAATTGTTTGTTCTTGGAACTCTCCTAAAAATAACTTGGTCAAATGAGGGCAGGGTTGGGCTGGGACAGTCCTCTAAAACATTGCTCCTCCATTCTGTCCGAGCCCTCAAGTTCCAATTACTCATGAAAGAAGTTTTTGTGTGCACAGTCCCAAATTTTAATGAGTTTCCAGGAAATATCACCAAAACGATGTTGGCATCGACGAGACATGTTTTTTTCAAAAACTCTTGCTGCTAGCTGCTCCCTTCCCCTGCAGACTCCAATTGCATAAAATATGTCAGTTCTGGGGTATATCACTGTAGCTGTGTCTAAGTGCCATAGCGGAGGGTATCGGATTCCAGAACCACCAAGTCTAGGGGGTTCGAGTCAGCACACCCAGAATAATGCTCAGCAGTCTCTCCTCCCACTGTCGAAACTTTTCACAGCTTCACCTCTATCGACCCAAGACATTCTCAGGGTTTCTAAGCCAGTCAATATTTGTGGCCTTATTTCTTTGCCACCACCCCTCTCCAGCTCAGTAAAGAGTCTGGTGCCAATCAAGTTCCTGAAGGACCACAGCTACGGTCAAGGTGCTCAGGGTCCCAGCCTAAGATGCAGCTGCATCTGGAAAGCTGCTATCTGGTTCCCATGTGTCAGGGTGGGGGACCTCCTTCGCCACCCATCTCATCTCCGTGTCCATCGTGATGGTCCAGCCCTGTCCCAGGCCCAAGCTCAATGAACTTCCGTTGCTGGAAAGAGGCAACCAGATCTGACCAGCCTCAAGGCTGCAGCTTCACACCGGGCTGGCTAGCGGGCGTTTAACACCTTCCCCTGGCAGAGGAGCTAAGCCGCAGAAATGAGCTTGGGTTACATTCCAGCGTCCAGCCAACTTGGCAGCCCCACGGGTCAAGGCTGGTGTACAGCCAGACGAGAGTCCAGCACAACCAAAAGGCATAAAACAGTACTTTGCTGCAGAGGTATGCACTCGTGGGCAGGCTTTGTCAACAGTGCCGCACCCACAGTCCATGATTTCTGCACCATGTTCTTCCTGACACCCTTCTCCCGACTGCAGTCCCCACTCGCCGTCTCCCTTGGGCCTCCGGACCCCCGTGCCTCCCAGATGCTGCCTCCGATGCTGCCAGCGAGGAGGCCTGCAGACACTGTGGGTGGAGGGCAGCCTCCTGTGCCAACTCTACTCTCACGGCAAACCTCAGACGGACCTAACCCTGCCCGGCCAGTCCATGGCTTTGCGGCTGTCTCACCACTCCTGCATGTCAGAACTTCGCCACAAGCTGGAGCTGGGATCTTGACTCTAGAAGAGCAAGAAGATCCCTCATCAACATCTGAGCTTCTGTGAAGGCTGTGCCTGGGATCTTGACTCTGGAACATCAAAAACAATCTTCATCATAAACATCTGAGCTTCAGTGGAGGTTACAACAGAGTTCACGGCTCTGGAATATCAAATGGACATCTGACTGTAGACATCAGAGCTTTACTGGAGACTGGAGCTGGGGTCTCAGTTCTGAACATCAAGAGTCCCACTCGTCATGAACATCTCTGCTTCATCAGAGGCTGGAGCTGGGGATCCAGTTCTGGAACATCAAGAGGCCACTCATCATGGACATCTGAGCTTCTTCAGAGGCTGGAGCTGCAGTCTCACTTCTGGAACATCAAGAGGCCACTCATCATGGACATCTGAGCTTCTTTGGAGGCTGGAGCTGGAGTAGCAGTTCTGGAACATCAAGAGGGCCACTCATCATGGACATCTGAGCTTCATTAGAGGCTGGGGCTACAGTCTCACTTCTGGAACATCAAAAAGGCCACTCATGGACATCTGAGCTTCTTCGGAGGCTGGAGCTGCAGTCTCACTTCTGGAACATCAAGAGGCCACTCATCATGGACATCTGAGCTTCTTCGGAGGCTGGAGCTGCAGTCTCACTTCTGGAACATCAAGAGGCCACTCATCATGGACATCTGAGCTTCTTC
>CM052538.1:192137215-192174535 GCA_028533065.1 Trachops cirrhosus | reverse complement strand
CACTCATCATGGACATCTGAGCTTCTTCAGAGGCTGGAGCTGGGGTAGCAGTTCTGGAACATCAAGAGAGCCACTCATCATGGACATCTGAGCTTCTTCGGAGGCTGGAGCTGCAGTCTTAGTTCTGGAACATCAAGAGGGCCACTCATCATGGACATCTGAGCTTCATTAGCGGCTGGAGCTACAGTCTCACTTCTGGAACATCAAGAGGGCCACTCATCATGGACATCTGAGTCCCATCAGAGGCTGGAGCTGCAGTCTTAGTTCTGGAACATCAAGAGGGCCACTCATCATGGACATCTGAGTCCCATCAGAGGCTGGAGCTGCAGTCTTAGTTCTGGAACATCAAGAGAGCCACTCATCATGGACATCTGAGCCTCATTAGAGGCTGGATCTGTAATCTCACTTCTGGAACATCAAGAGTCCCACTCATCATAGGCATTTGAGTTTCATTAGAGTGAGGAGCTGGGGTCGCAGCAGTTCTGGAACATCAAGAGGGCCACTCATCATGAACATCTGAGCTTCTTTACAGACTGGCGCTGGAGTCTGAGTTCTGAACTTCATGAGGCCCACTCATCATAGGCAATTGAGCTTTATTCAGTGCTGGGGGTGTCAGCTCTGGACAATTTAGGGGTCCCTCATTCTGGAATACTCAGTTTCATCAGAGGCTGGGGCTCTAGCCATCAAGTACATGACTCTCCTGGACTGCCCAGCATCTATTGGCTGGGCATGGACTGATCTGTGTGGGACATAGTGTGGAGGCCTCCTCTTGCTAGTCCTGCTGCTGCCTGAACATCACAGCACCATCCAGATCTCTGTCTCCATGAGAGCCTGGGGTCAGGTCTCCTGGGCTGGACATAGTCATGGTTTCCCAGTGGTTCTTTATCTTCAAGAAGTAGCCATGCTCAGCTCCATGCACTAATGTCTGGACTCACTTTTATTTCTCTTGAAGTACCTCATTGGGAGAAGGAAGAAAAGAGGAGGGGAAAAAAGAAAGAAAAAGAGAACGAAGAGCAAGGAGGGAAAGGGGGAAAGGAGAGGAAGGGGGAAAAGGTGGCGGTGGCTTTGATGATGACAGTGGCGATGGTGGCAGTCAGCGCTTCCTTCCCACAGGTTGCGTGTCCAGCTCATCCGCTCCAGTGATACCAGTTGGGCCAGCCCGAAGACACCATGTGGACTAGGATCTGAAGCTCTCCATCCTTGCTCCTTCAACCCCCGCTTCAGCCCCAGCCACACGCTATTAGCCGACAGCTAGGGAGTCCGGAGCTACTCTCGGGACCCTGCCACGAGGCGGGCATGTCTGAGGCTGGGCCTGTGGAGCCCCCTCAGGGCCCTCCTCAGTGACAATCTTATAGAGTAAGTGCTGGCCCAGGGTCGCAGGCAGGCTGAACCTGCTTGGCCACCCACTTGCCATCAGTTCAAGAATGACAAGCTCTTGGCCAGGGCCATGCCATGACTCTGGGAATGTGTGAGGCGGGGGATGAAGAGTCACAGCCCTGGGGGCAGCCCCTGGGGGCTGCAGAAGCTGGGGCAGTGAGCTCAGCTCAGACTTCCTCCACCACCTGTGTACCTTCCTTTCTGGAAAGAAACTGGATCCTACCACCATTAGAAGAAGGGGGACGAGCTGGGCTCGTTTATCCAAATGCACACCAGTCTTGGGACCTTCACAAGGCCAACCCTGCTTCGGGACATCCTACCATCCCTCAGGACCGGATGGACAGGGGACGAGGCGGAGACCCGAGTGGACTCCCCTGTCCTTCCCACCCATCACACTGCCCTAAGTGAGGGGAGGCCCCAGTGACAAGGGATCCTGACACGCATCACCCTTCACATCAGCAGCATATCCATCACTGTGTTTGTTAAGGCAAAAAACACATTTATTGAGAGCACAACAGGGAGTGTGTCACACCCCGGTCAGGCATGATCCAACCAAGACACAGGCCCCTCACAACAACCCTGTGAGGTAGGTGTGGGTGCCCAGTTCACAGATGCAGACGTCGAAGGCGCGGCCGGACCCCTAAGTCTCAGGGTTCGTGAGGGTGGGCAGGGGTCAAGCCCGAGTGTCTGGGCCTCAGATCAGTGAAGTCCATCAGTCAAAGGGTGGGTGGCTACTGCAGGGGAGGCCGAGGAGGGTGCGCCCCTCACACAGGGGCAGCCCGGGTCCAGAGTCTTTGGGTCCAGCCTGTCCCGCGGGAGTGTGTGCAGGGCGTCCCCGTGGCTGTGGAGGCTGAGAAAGACACAGGTGCAGATGAAGACCACCTGCTCCCCGTCGCCCTGGCTAACAAGAGCTCTCGGGCACGCAGGTAGGCCAGGAGCGCAGCGGGGAGACTCCCACTGAGCCCCGGAGAGCTTGGACAGCCGGGGCAGGGCCCCAGTTGCCGGCGCCCCGGGTGGGGAGTGGAGCCTCCAGCCCCCAGCGCCCACCTGTCTACCCAGTGCCTTCAAACCTCCGGTGTCCTGCACGCCACCCGCACCCGCACGGACCACCAGAAGCCCAGCCCCGGTCCCGGCACCCTAGCTCCCCTGGCCACCCTCTGCCAAGTACATCTGGCTGCTTTCTAAAACATCGGCCTCATCCTCCTCTAGTGGCTTCTAGAACTTCTCCCTGACCCTCCCGTTTTGGCCTCCAACCCCTCCTCTCCAGACCTGTTCACTCTCCGTATTGAAAAGCACACCTCGCCCTCAATCACCATCTCCCAGAGCTCACTGCGAGTTCCTCCTCCACCCTCCACCCCATCCCCCAGTCCCCTGGGCCACAGAGCCCCTCCAAGAGAGGAAGGTCAAGGGCGCCTGTGTGCCAGTAACAAAGGATTTGTTCTTCATGTAAATAACCTCACTAAAGCAGCCACCACACCAGGTAGTGTGATTAGTCCCTAATCACAGCACAGCTCACACAAAGGCAAGTCCAGCTCCACAACATCCCCCACACGTTTGTCAAAATCTGTTCCCGCCAACCTGCCTGAATCAGGCTGCCATGCCGGCCCCTCCTCCTGGCCCCGAGCCCACCCCAGGGGCACACACAGTGCCCTTTCCAAATCACGGTTCCAAATCCTGTCTTCGCAGACCCTCAGACCAGCCCTACGAGGAGGGTGCTCGCTGCCCATGCCACTCCTGACCCCCCCACCGAAGACAGACCCCAGCTGTCACTGTTTGAAGCCTCACACCTTTGTCCGGCGCTGAGGGCCTGGCTGTGCCCGGTCTACCTGCGGTCCAATGCAACGAATAAAATACCAAATCCTCAGCAGTGCTCCCAAGACCCACACCTTGTCCCACGCAGGCGGCAGTGGGCTAACGCAGGCGTCCTGCCTGGCCAGGGACCTGCACGGGCGCTGGGTGCTGTCTCCAGCACGCGCAAAGTGCCGTGCGCCTCGGACGCCCTGGTTCGCTGATGAGCCATCCGTGCAGACCCTCGCAGGGCAGGATCCTTGTCATCCGCGTGAGCAATCATCTCCCCCCGTTTTCTCCAAATGGAGCCAGCATTAACTCAGCCAGAATGGGATGGGAATAGCTCCAAGACCCCCTCTGATCTGCCGGGCCAAGGTGGGCTAATGACTTGAAAGCCCGCTCACACCGGCGCCGGCCGCTCCCCTCAGACCCCCAGCTCTCGTCCGAGCCTCTCGAGGCTGCGGCCTGTGATTTTGGGCCACGCGGGGAACTCAGTTTACTGATTACTAATCAGCCTCGTTTTGTGGAGAACAAACTTGGAGAAGACAGACTTTCAGCAGAATGCAGACTGGGAAGCGGCAGCTGCGTCAAGGGTCTCGCTGGGTGACTGCGGCACAAACACGCCCCTCGCAAACCGGCTCAGCTCCCTCTCCAAAAGAGGGGTCAGAACAGCCCTGCGCCCCGGCTCTGGTGCAGCACTAGCTGGGTTTCCAAAACACGTGCTCTCCGTGAAGGGCAAAGGGGGTGAGGAGGGAGGGGCCTTGGGGGGACATCTCCGCTGGTGTGTGGACAGCGCCAAGGGGAAAGAAGTCATGTGCGTGGCAGTGGCAGAGGGGACTTTGCCCCTTGAAGGGTCAAAAAGATACTCCTGCTCTATCAGAGGAACAGGGGCAAGTCTATAAATCATAAATGCATGAGCCTGCCCAGAGGACATGGCCTTCCATGTCACCAGGCTACCAAATGGAAGATGTCACCTCCACAAGATACAAGTCAAACACACCTGAAAGGCCGTCTGGGCCAACCCCACTCCCACTATTTGAATCTCCTCAAAACTGCCCTCAGTGCGTGTCTGCGTAGCCTGCCCCTTGAATGCCTCCAGTGACGAAGGGCTCACTACATCCCATGAAAGCCCACTTCGTCCTTGACCAGTCTTATTAGAAGGCCATGACCCAATGAACCTGGACGAACAAACAGTTCACAGAAAATAAAACACGCTCTGTTAGCAAGCACGTGTGAAAATGGTCAACCTTCATTAGTGATCAAAGCAATCCAAGTTAAAATGACAGGAAAAAAGCCTTTATAACAGAAATAAATGAGCAATACCTTAACGAAATGCTAATGCAATACTAAACATTCCACAATGCTGAAAGCCTCCTGAAATTAGTATTCCTGCAGGAAGCCCTGGCCTTTCATTCCGGAAGCTCAACCCTAGGAAATGCCATCCCTTCACTCGCCAACCCGCTTCTTCATCCTTACGTCCCCTCAGCCATCAACCACTGACCCACACACTCACACGTCACCCGCCCTTTCGTCACCGCAGCTGTCAACCAAGCACTGACCCACTCACTACATCTTCATCCACCCTTCTAACCTCTCATCCATCAGCCGTTCACTGACGACTCCGTACATCTCAATCCATCCCCCTCCAACTTCTCATGCACTATCCAAACATTCACACTCACTACGCCTTCATCCATCCCTCCATCCTCTCGTCCATCAGCCAACTACTCACTGACTACTACATCAGGCATCCTTCCATCCCCTCATTCATTAGCCAATCACTGATGACTCACTACATCTTCATCCATCTCTCCATCCCTTAATCAATCAGCCAATTACTGACGCACGACGGCATCTTCATCCATCCTTCCATCCTCACATCCAACAGACAACCAATGACCCACACTCACATCTTTGCCATCATCACGTACACCTGCCAATCACCCAGTCACTATATCTTCATCCATCCTTCCATCCCTATCCACCAACCACCCACTTACCTACTCACTACACATCAGCATCCCTCCCTAATCCTCATTCATCAACCAACAAGGCAGCCATTCACTACATCTTCATGTCCCTCCATTCTCTCGTTCATCAGCCAATAATATTCACTCACTACACACTTTGTGCATCCTTTCATCCTCTCAGCCATCAGCCAACCACTAACCACACTTACATCATCCATCCCTGTCCTCATCGTCAACCAATCATTCATTCACTCACTACAACTGTATCCATGTTTCCATTCTCTCATTCATCAGCCAACAACTCACACACTCATTACCTCTTAATCCATTCTCCCATCCTCTCCTTTATTAACCAGTCACTGAACACTCACTGCATCTTATTCCATCCCTCTACCCTCTCATTCATCAGCCAATCATATTCACTCACTACACCTCAATCCATCCTTCCAAAGTCTCTTCCATCAGCAAACCAATCATCCATTCACTGTGTCTTCACCTACCCTTCCATCCCCTAATCCAGTTATTCACATCTTCATCCATCTTTCCATACTTCCACTCCCTTCTTCATCAGCCAATCATTCCCTCATGCACTATAAGTTCATCCATCTTTCCAACCTCTCATCCATCAGCCAACATTGACCACTCATTCATCTTCACTGATATCGACATTCTCTCAGTAATCAGCAAATCACCCACTCACTGCAGCTTCATCCACCCTTCCATCTTCCCACCCATCAGCCAGCCACTAAACCAGTCATTAACCTCTTCATCCATCCTTTTATCCTTCCATTCCCTTATTCAGCCAAACAATCACCTACTCAGTACAACTTCAATTATGCCTCAGTTCTCTCATCCATCAGCCAATCACTCATTCATTCAATACACCTAATTCATCTTTTCACCCTTTCGTTCATCAACCAACCACTCACTCACTCCATATATTTTTATCTCCCCTTCTATCTTCTCATCCATCAACCAAACACTCACCAACTGATTACATCTCCATCCATCCTTCCACCTCTCATTCATTAGCCAGTGTTGACCACTCAACATCTTCATCCATGCCTCCATCTTCCAATCCAAAAGCCAACCAATCACTAACCCACTACATCTTCATCCATCCTTCCATTCTTTCATCCATCAGCCAACCACTCACCCATTCATTCATATCTTCATCTATCATCCCATCCTTATACCCTCCATCCATTAGCCAATCATTGACTACTAATTGTATCTTCATCCACCAGCCAAGCATTCACCCACTCACTACATCTTCATCCATCTTTCCACCCTTTCATCTAACAGCCAAACAATAACATACTCCCTACATCCTCAGTCATCCCTGCATCCTCTTACCCATCAGCCAACAACTTATCCACTGACTACATCTTCACTGGTCCTTCCGCCCTCGCATTCACTAACCAATCACTGATCACTCACTACATCTGCATCCATCCCTCAGTTCTCTAATCCATCAAGCAACCACTAACCCACAATCACATCTTCATCCATCCTTCCATTCTCTCAATCATCAGTCAACCAATCACCTCCTGATGACATCTTCATCCATCCCTTAATCCTCTCATCCATCAGCCAATCATTCATTCACACACTACACCTTTTTCTATACTTCTATCAATATATTCTCATTCATTAGCCAACCACTCATCCACTCACTACATCTTTATACATCCTTCCATCTTTCCATTTACTCATCCATTATTAGCCAATCAATGGCCCCTCACTAAATCTTCTTTCATTCCTCTGTCCTATCAATCATCAGCCAATCCTTCCTTCACTCACTACACTTTCATCCATTCCAAAATCCTCTCAACAATGAGCCAACCAGGATCAGTCATTTACATCTTCATTCAACCTGCCATTCTTCTACCCTCCAATCCATCAGCCAGGAACTCATCTACCAACTACACCTTCATCCATCCTCCCACGCTCTTATCCATCAGCAAACCATTGACTCACTCACTACATCTTCATCCCTCCTTCCATCCCCTCATCCATCAGCCAACCACTGATGCACTCTCACATATTCATGCATGCCTCTGTCCTCTCATAGATCAGCCTACCAATCACCCAATCATTGCATCTTCATCCTACCTTCCATCCTCTCATGCATTCGTTTACATCTTAATCCAGACTTCCAAAGTTCCATTCTCTCACCCATTAATCAATACTGACCACTCCTTATATCTTCTTCCTCCCTCACACTGAAATCCATCAGGCCAACCAATCAACCACTCAGTATATCTTCATACATCTTTCCATACTCATCCATCAGCCAACCAGTAGCCACACAGTATATCTTCACCCCTCCCTCCATCCTCTCATCCATTAGACAACCAATCACCCAACCACTACATCTTCATCCATCCCTCCATCTTTCCATCCATCAGACAACCACTGCCCTATTCACATTTTCATCCCTATTATCCTCTTATCCATCAGTCAACCACTGACCCATAATCCCATCTTCATTCATCCCTCCATCTTCTCATCAAAGCCAACCAATCACCCACTCATTCTATCTACATCCATCCTTCAATTCTCTCATCAATGCGCCAATCATTCGTTCACTCACTACATCTTCATCCATCCTTCCATCCTCTCTTCCATCTGCCAATGGATAACACACTCACTACACCTTCACATGTCCCTCCATCCTCTCATCCATCAGCTAATCATTCATGAACTTATTACTCCTTCATCCATTGCTCCATCCTCTCTTTCATCAGTCAACCACACTGACCACTCACTTACATCTTTATTCATCTTATCTCCACTCAATCATCAGTCAATTACTCACCCACTCACTACAGAATCATCAATCCTTTCACCCATCATCCAACCACCCACCCATGCACTACTTCTTCATGCCTTCATCATCTCACCCATCAGTCACTCACCCACATTTATGTCTTCATTTCTTACAGCCTCTTGTCTTTCAATGAATCAATCACCTGTGGCCTACATCTTAATCCATCCTTCCATCCTCAAATACATCAGCCAACCACTGATCCATCATCACATCTTTAGCAATACCTCCATCCTTTCATGCATCATCCAATAAGTCATTCACTCACACCTTCATCGATCCTTCCATCCTCTTATCCATCAGCCAACCACTGACCCACTCATTCTATCTTCATCCCTCCTTCCATTCTCTTATCCACCACCCAATCACTGACCCACACTCACACCTTCATCAATCTCTCCATTCTCTATCATCACACAACCAATAACCTACTCACTAAATCTTCAACCATTCCTCTGAAGTTTCATCAATCAGGCAATATTTCAATCACTCACTAGACCTTCATCCACCTTTTCATTTTCTCATCCATTAACCAACAACTCACCCAATTTCTGACATCTTCAACTGTCCTTCCATCCTCTCAACCATCAGCTGTTCATTCATTAACTCACTATATCTTCATCCATCTTAATATCCTCTCTTCTATCAGGTGAACAATAACTCACTCACAACATCTTCATCCATCCCTTTCATCTGTCAGTCAACCACCATACAACTCACACATCTTCAACCCCACACCCATCCTCTCATCCATCATCTCACCACTTACCCACACTCACTACTTCATTCATCGCTCCATCCTCTCACACATCAGCCAACCAATCACTCACTAACTAATCTTCACCTATTCTTTCTTGCTCTCATTCATCTGCCAAACAATCACCCACTCACTACATCTTCATTCATCTCTCCATTCTCTAATCCAACAACCAATCATTCATTCACTCACTACACTTTCAACCATCCTTCAGTCCTCTCATCTACCAGCCTGCCACTGACCGGCACTCACATCTTCATCAATCCCTCCAACATCTAACCCATCAGGCAAACAATTGTGCAGTTACTACATCTTCGTCCATCCCTCCATATCCTCTTCCATCAGCCAGCTAATGACCTATTCATTACATCTTCACCCATACCTCCATCTTCTCATCCATGTGCCAACTAATCACTTACTCAGTATGATTTCATCCATCCCTCTACCCTCTCATACAACAGCCAATTACTCATTCACTCTATATCATCCATCCTTCAAACCTCTCACCTATCAGCCAACCACTGAACCACACTCACAACTTCATCAATCCCTCCATCTCCTCCTCAAACAATCACCCAGTCACTACATCTTCATCCATCCCTCCATTCTCTCATCCACCAGCCAATCATTCACTCACTCACTACACCTTCACCCATCCTTCCATCCTACCATCCCATCAGCCAACCAGTGACCACTCATTCACATCTTCATACTTACACCATCTCACTCATAAGCCAATCACTCATTCACTACATCATCATTCATTATTCCATCAGCTCATCTCTCAGCTAACCATGCACACATTCGCTACATCTCCATCTCTCCTTCCAACCTCTCAGCCATCAACCAATCACTCACCCACACTCACATCTTCATTCATCCTTCCATCCTCTGATCCATCAGCAAAAAACTTACTCATTCACATCTTCATTCTTCCCTCTATCTTTCCATCCTTTCATTCATCATACAATGACTCATTTATTCACTACACTTCCATTTATCCTTCCATCTTCTCATCCATCAGATAACCACTGACCACACTCCACTATTCATCCACTCCTCCAGTCTCTCATCCATCAGCCAACCAATCACCTACTTACTACATCTTCATTCATCCTTACATCTTCTCATCATTCAACCACTCACTCACTCATTCATTCACATCTTAATCTATCTTTCCATCATCTCATCCATTACCCAAAACTGACCACTCCCTACATCTTCATGCACTTCCCTATCCTCTCATCCATTAGCCCACCAATCACCAACTCATTACATGTTCATCCATGTTTCCATCTTCTCCATCATTCGTATCTTCACCCAACCTTCCAATCTGACACCCTTTCATCCATTAGCCAATCACTGACTACTCACTACACCTTAATTCATCTTCCATCTCTTATCCATAACCCAACCATTGGCCCACTCATTACATCTTCATCTATCCCTCTGTCTTTATCCATTGGCCAACCACTAAGCAACACTCACATCTTCATTCATCCCTCCATTTTCTCACCATCATCAAACAAATCAACCAGTCACTACCTTTTCATCCATTCTTCCATCCTCTAATAACAACCAGTCACTACATCTTCATCCATCCTTCAAACCTTTCACCTATCAGTCAACCACTGACTCACACTCACATTTTCATCAATCCCTCCTTCCTCTACCAGGAAAACAATCACCCTGTCACTACATCTTCATCCATCCCTCCATCCTCTCATCAATCAGCCAACCAATCACCTACTCACTACATATTGATCCTACCTCCATCCACTCATCCACCAGCCAATCATTCATTCACTCACTACACCTTCATCCATCCTTCCATCTTCTCATTCATCAGCCTACCACTCACACACTCACTACATCTTCATCCATACTGCTATTCTCTTATCCATCATCCAGCCACTGACCCAGTAATAAACATCTTCATCCATTCTTCCATCCTTAAATCCCCTCATCATTCAGCCAAACAATCACTCATTCACTGTGTCTTCATCCATGCTTCAATTCTCTTATCCATCAGACAATCATTCATTCTCTACACCTAATTCATCCTTCCATCCTCTCATCCATCAGGCAACAACTCACCCACTGACTATATCATCCATCCATCCTTCCACTCTTCCATCCTATCACTCATTACCCAATCACTGATCACTCATTAGAACTTCATCATCCTCAATTCTCTGTTCCATCAGGCCAACCAATTACCCATGCACAACATCTTCACCCATTTTTCCATCCCTATCCATCAACCAACCAATCACCGACTCACCACATCTTCATCCTTCCATCCTCTCATTCACTGGCCAAACACTGATCACTCACTACATCTTCATCCATCATTCCATCCTTTCATCAGCCAGCCAACCATATCTTCCCTATGTTCATCTGCTCATCTATAAGCTCATCACTGATTCATACTCACATCTTCATCAATTATCTCATCCTCTCAACCATCAGTCAAAACCAATCATTCACTCCCTATACCTTCACATATCCTTCCATCCAGTCATCCATGAGCCAACCACTGACCACTCATTCACATATTCATTCATACTTATATCATTCCATTTGTCAGCCAATCACTCACTCACTCACTGTATTATCATCCATCATTCCATCCTCTCATCCATCAGCCAACCACGCACACCTTCACTACATCTTCATCCATCCTTTCATACTGTTATCCATCAGACAACCACTGAAGCAGTCATTCACATCTTCATCCATCCCTCCATTCTTCCATCCTTTCATCCACTGACCAATGACTCATTTATCCCCTGTACCTTCAATCATCCTTCCATTTCTTATCCATAAACCAACCACTGACCCACTCACTACATTTTCTTCCCTTTTTATCATCCATCAGGCAACCACTGATGCACACTCTCATCTACATCCATCCTCCCATTCTCTCATCCATCAGCCAACCAATAACCCACTCACTAAATCTTCATCCATCCTTCTAGTGTTTCATCAATCAGGCAATATTTCATTCACTCACTACACCTTCATCCACCCTTTCATTCTCCCATCCATCAGCCAACAACTGACCCAGTTAATGACATCTTCATCCATCTTTCCATCCACTCATCCATCAGCTCTTCATTCATTAACTCACTACCGTCTCCATCCATCTTAATATCCTCTCATCTATCAGCCAACCACTGACCACTCATTCACATCTTCATTCACACTTACATGCTCTCAATTATCAGCCAATCACTTACACACTCACATCTTCATCCATCCTGTTATCCTCTAATCCATCATCCAACCACTGACCCTGTAATTAACATCCTCATCCATCCTTCCATCTTTAAATCCCCTCATCATTCAGCCAAACCATCACCTACTCACTGTATCTTCATCCAGGCTTCAATTCTCTCATCCATCAGATGATCATTCATTCATTCACTACACCTAATCCATTCTTTCAGCCTCTCATCCATCAACCAACAACTCACCCACTGACTACATCATCATCCATCTTTCCATTTTTCCATTCTCTCATTCATTAGCCAATCACTGATCACTCACTACATCTTCATCTATCCCTCCATCTTTTCAGCCGTTAGTCAACCAATCACCAACTCCCTACATCTTCATCCATCTTTCCATCCTTGTATTCATCAGCCAACCACACACTCATTGATTTATGTCTTCATCCATCTTTCTATCCTTCCACCCTCTCATCCATTAGCCAATCACTGACACTACAACTTCATCCATCCTCAATCCTCCATTTCATCAGGCCAACTAAACACCCATGCACAACATCTTCATCCATTCTTCCACCCCTATCCATCAGCCAACCACTCACCCAATGATTACATCTTCATCCTTCCATCCATCCTTCCATCCTCTCATTCACTGGCCAATCACTGACCATTCACTACATCTTCATCCATCATTCCATCCTTTCATCCATCAGCCAACCATATCTTTCCTATGTTCATCTGCTCATCTATAAGCTCATCACTGATTCATACTCACATCTTCATCAATTACCTCATCCTCTCAACCATCAGTCAAAACCAATCATTCACTCCCTATACCTTCACATATCCTTCCATCCAGTCATCCATGAGCCAACCACTGACCACTCATTCACATATTCATTCACACTTACATTATCCAATTTGTCAGCCAATCACTCACTCACTCACTATATTATCATCCATCATTCCATCCTCTCATCCATCAGCCAACCACGCACACCTTCACTACATCTTCATCTATCCTTCCATACTCTTATCCATCAGACAACCACTGAAGCAGTCATTCACATCTTCATCCATCCCTCCATTCTTCCATCCTTTCATCCACTGACCAATGACTCATTTATCCCCTGTACCTTCAATCATCCTTCCATTTCCTATCCCTAAACCAACCACTGACCCACTCACTACATTTTCTTCCCTTTTTATCATCTCATCTATCAGGCAACCACTGATGCACACTCTCATCTTCATCCATCCTTTTATTCTCTCATCCATCAGTCAACCAATAACCCACTCACTACATCATCATCACTCTGTCCATCCTCTCCTCCATCAGCAATTTATTCATTCACTCACTACAACCTCATCCATTCTCACATCAATCAGCCAACCAATCAACAACTGCCCACATCTTTATCATTCCATCTTCGTATCCATCAGCCTACTACTGACCCAGTTATTCACATCTTCATCATTCCTTCAGTCCTTCCATTCTCTCGCTGTCAGTCAATCACTCATTCACTCACTACATCTTCAACTGTCAAACATCCTCTCAATCATAAGCCAACCACTGACCACTCATTTACATCTTCATTCATACTTACATCCTCTCATTCATCAGCCAATCACTCACCTGCCAACCACTAACCCAGTGATTAATATCTTCATCCATTCTTCCATCCCTCTTTGCTCTCATCCATCAGCCAAATAATTACCTACTCACTACATATTCATCCAACCTTCAATTCCCATCAATCACCCAACCATTTATTCACTTACTATACATAAGCCTCCCTTCCATCCTCTCAATCAGCTAACCACTCACCCACTCACTACATCTTCATACTGCCCTGTCACCACTCATCCATCAGCAAACTATTCATCACCTCACCACATCTTCATCCAACCTTCATCCTTCCAGCCATTCACCCATTAGACAATCACTGACTACTCACTACATCTTCATCTTTCCCTTCATTTTCTTATCCATCAGCCAATTAGTTCATTCACTATACTTGCATATATCCTTCCATGTCATTCATCAACCAACCACTCATTACTGACTACATCTTCATCCACCTTTCCATTTTTCCAACCACTTATTCATTAGCCAATCACTGACTGCTCACTACATCTTCATCCATCCCTCACTACATCTTCATCCATCCCTCCATTTTCTTATCCTTAAGTCAATCACTGACCACAATCATATCTTCATCCATCCTTCCACCCTGTTATCCATTAGGCAAAAAATAACTCACAACAACTTCATCCATCCCTTTCATCTGTCAGTCAACCACCATATAACTCACACATCTTCAACCCCACACCCATCCTCTCATCCATCATCTCACCACTTACCCACACTCACTACTTCATTCATCGCTCCATCCTCTCACCCATCAGCCAACCAATCACTCACTAACTACATCTTCACCTGTCCTTTCTTCCTCTCATTCATCTGCCAAACAATCACCCACTCACTACATCTTCATTCATCTCTCCATTCTCTAATCCAACAACCAATCATTCATTCACTCACTACACTTTCAACCATCCTCCAATCCTCTCATCTACCAGCCTGCCACTGACCGGCACTCACATCTTCATCAATCCCTCCAACATCTAACCCATCAGGCAAACAATTGTGCAGTTACTACATCTTCGTCCATCCCTCCATATTCTCTCCCATCAGCCAACTAATGACCTATTCACTACATCTTAATCCATACCTCCCTTCTCTCATCCTTCAGCCAGCCAATCACCCACTAACTACATCTTCATCCATACCTCCATCTTCTCATTCATGTGCCAACTAATCACTTGCTCACTATGATTTCATCCATCCCTCTACCCTCTCATACAACAGACAATTACTCATTCACTCTATATCATCATCCATCCTTCAAACCTCTCACCTACCAGCCAACCACTGAACCACACTCACAACTTCATCAATCCCTCCATCTTCTCCTCAAACAATCACCCAGTCACTACATCTTCATCTATTCCTCCATTCTCTCATCCACCAGCCAATCATTCATTCACTCACTACACCTTCACCCATCCTTCCATCCTACCATCCCATCAGCCAACCAGTGACCACTCATTCACATCTTCATACTTACACCATCTCACTCATAAGCCAATCACTCATTCACTACATCATCATTCATTTTTCCATCAGCTCATCTCTCAGCTAACCATGCACACATTCGCTACATCTTCATCTCTCCTTCCAACCTCTCAGCCATCAACCAATCACTCACTCACACTCACATCTTCATTCATCCTTCCATCCTCTGATCCATCAGCAAAAAACTTACTCATTCACATCTTCATTCTTCCCTCTATCTTTCCATCCTTTCATTCATCATACAATGACTCATTTATTCACTACACTTCCATTTATCCTTCCATCTTCTCATCCATCAGATAACCACTGACCACACTCCACTATTCATCCATCCCTCCAGTCTCTCATCCATCAGCCAACCAATCACCTACTCACTACATCTTCATTCATCCTTCCATCTTCTCATCATTCAGCCAACCACTCACTCACCCATTCATTCACATCTAAATCCATTTTTCCATCATCTCATCCATTACCCAAAACTGACCACTCCCTACATCTTCATCCACTTCCCTATCCTCTCATCCATCAGCCAACCAATCACCTACTCACTACATCTTCATTCATCTTTCCATCTTCCCCATCATTCGTATCTTCACCCAACCTTCCAACCTGACATGCTTTCATCCATTAGCCGATCATTGACCACTCACTACATTTTCATCTATCCATCCATCCTTCCATCCTCATCCATCAGCCAACCAATCACTCACTCACTACACCTTAATCCATCCTTCCATCTCTTATCCATGACCCAACCATTGACATACTCACTACATCTTCAACTCTCTTCCATCCTTTACCCACCAGCCAACCACTGATCAGCAATCACATCTTCACTCACCCCTCCATTTTCTCACCATCAGCAAACAAATCAACGAGTCACTACCTCTTCATCCATTCTTCTATCACCTCGTCCATCAACCAATCAACCACCCACTCATTACATCTTCAAATATCGCTCTTCTCTCTCATCTATCAACCAGTCATTCATTCACACACTACATCTTCATCCGTGCTGCATCCTGTCATCCATCAGCCAACCACTGACCCACTCATCTTCACCCATTCTTCCATTCTCTCAAACATCAGTTAACCAGTCACCGACGCACTACATCTTCACCCATCCCTCCATCCTCTAATATAACAACCAATAACTCATTCACACACTATAGCTTCATCCATCCTTCAAACCTCTCACCTATCAGCCAACCACTGACCTACATGCACATCTTCATTCATTTCTTCTTCCTCTATCAGGAAAGCAATTACCCAGTCACTACATCTTCATTCATCCTTCCATCATCTCATCCATCAGACAACCAATCATCTGCTCTCTGCCTCTTCATCCATCCTTCCATATTCTCATGCAGAAGCCAACCTCTGACCCAGTTATTCACACCTTTATCCATCCTTCCATCCTCTCATCAGCCAATCATTCATTCACTCACTATACTTCATCCATCCCTGTCTTGTCGTCAGCAACCAACTATGTACTCACTGCATCTTCATTTATCTTTCCAATCACTCAACCATCAACTGACTACTCTCCACTCATTCACATCTGCATTCATACTCACATCATCTCACTCATCAGCCAATCACTCGGCCACTCAGTACATCTTCATCCATCCTCCTGTCCTCTCTTCCATGGGCCAGCCATTCACCCATTCACTCACTGCATCTTTGTCTCCCACCCATACTCTCATCTAACAGCCAACCAGTGACCCACAATCACATCTTCATCTTCATCTATCCCTTCATCCTTATATCCATCAAACAATCACTCACCCACTCATTCACATCTTCACCCATATTTACACCCTCTCATTCATCAGCCAGTCACTGTCCACTCACATCTTCATCCATCTTTTCATCCTCTCATCCACTACCAACCACTAACACACACTCACATCTTCATCCACTCTTTTCTCCTCTTTTTTTATTAGCCAGCCAATCACCCATTCACTATATCTTCATCCAGCCTTCCATCCTCTCACCTTTCAGCCCACCACTCACCTACTCATTCAGATCTCTATCTATCCTTCCATCCACTCATCCAACAAGGATCCATTTAATATTTACAACATTGTGGGCATTGCAGATGCAAACAACAATTCAACAATCCTCTTGCCCTCGGGGGTTCACAGTGTAGCCTGAGAAACTGACATGCCTTAAAGCAATAATCATTTCTGGGTGTAGGAAAATAATTCTTAAGAATGAAAAAACGTGGGTGTGCTAAGCCATTAGCTGTGAAATAATATATGACATTAAAAAGAAAGATGCTATGCATAACAATAGCATGTAGGTGTTGTGAATAATGGGTCACAAGGCATCCAGTGAGTTGATGAAAACTACGGAAAAAGAAAAATGTTTATGACAGAATATTAAATGGAAAAGATAGGACTAAAAAACGTGTATGTGGTGAGGAACGGCGGGTCACTAACAGAATAGATGTTCGTTTTTTCATTGTGCCATATACAAGAATTTGAAGGGGAGAAAGAAAGATGAGTGATATGTCAGAGTGATGGATGAACTCCTTCCTGCTCTAGGTCATGTGCCAGTCACACTCCACATTAGTAACACAAGAGGCCCTTGGCTTGTCTTCCCCCAGGTCCGGCCTCCATCCCCCATCCTCTGCAAGGCCAGCCTTGGAGCCAAGCTTCCCAAGGAGGGATTGGTGGTCTCAGGGGTAGGTACTCAAGGAGAGCTGAAACTCTTACTGTCACCAGCACAAAGATTTGTGCATAGGGTGCATACAAAGGTCAAGTAAAAGACAAAAGTTGTCCTTGTTTTAACAAATTAAGAGAAAGAAACACACACTGAAGATCGGAGAGGTGGGCTGAGATCCCACCCTGGTCTTTGTGGGTGGGGCCCAGAGAGAACCAGATGGGGGTTCACCCAAGATTTCTACCCCTGGCTTCTGTGCTGACTCTCAGCATCTCAGAACTGGAGACGCTTAGAATTCCAGATCCAAGAACCAAAGACTCTAAGAACCCTGACCCAATGACCCTCATGCCCTCAGCATTCCCAAGACAGAAATCATCAAACCCCAACCCGCCAACCCATCCAGACGCAACTGAGTCTCCCTGGAGCTTCTCCCATTGGCCTGTCTCCACCCACTGTGATGCTTGACAGCCCTCACGGTAGGAGCTCTCCTAGTGGGTTCTTTTGTTCTTCCACGTTTTCTATGGGTGCATCGCTAGGACACCCGCCCTGTCCCCATTCCAAACCCAACACTTTGTCTTCCTGAGCCTCAGTGAACTTTTTAAACAACCAAACAAGGGTTCTTCAGAAGGACCCTCTTAATGTCTTCCTGCTCCGGGCCCCTCCCATCCCCACCCTGGTCCACAAGGTGCCACCTGGGCTGCTGGGGAGGCTTTTACAGGACCCCATCTTAGCAGGTATACCCAGGGTTAAGTACCAAGTGCACCCCAGGCTTCAGGCCCACTGAGGCAGAGCCTGGAGCCCCCAGGTTCTGGGAGAGGAGAAGAGCGAAGCCCCAGCACGACATCCAGCCCACGTGGCCCGGACACACAGTGCAGGAGGCACCAAAGGGTGGCTCCTGACACAACGAGTCCCACGTTCTCCATCTTCTAAATGTCATCTCCACCCCTTCAGGGCCCAAGCATGGGAGCCCCCGAGCCCCTCACCTCCTGTCTGCAAACCCTGCGGCTCTGACTTCCACCCCCACTTTGCTGCCCTTCACACACTCCAGCATCGCTGGCCTGCAGGACAGCCACAGCGCCGGCTCCGCCCATGCCTGACCACTCCCTGTTTCCACCCCGGGTCCAGAGTCACCGCAAGTGTAGCCGCTCCCCCCCCCCCACCACTACGAATCACCCCTGCACTTCCTTCCCCATCACCGAACGAATACCAGCTCCCTCTCCACCCTGAGGACCCTGGGCTCCCTGTCAAGGGGACACCACGCCAAGGCATCCAGGATCCCAGGACCACTCCCGAAAACCAGGGCTGAGGTGCCCCTGCTCAGGGCCCCCCAAGTGGAGATGGGCAGGAGGACCCCCTGCAGAAGCCTAGGTGGCATGGTGCCCGGGGACTAGTTTAAAAAGTTGCAGGAACAAGATTTCTGGTGGTTTGCCTCTGGGCACTCGGGTCACCCTTCTCAGGCACTCCTGGCCACTCCTGGTGAGCCTGCCTGTCCCCTCCACAGATACCCCCTGGCCCCCGGATGTGAGTGGCACCAAAACCAGGCCAGTACAGTGTGAGGTCCCAACAGCCACCCAGGGCCTACTGCTGCCTTACCCTCTGCTCACCCCTGGAGGAAAAAAACTCCCCCCTCACTGGTGACCCGTGCCCAGGGAGGGGCCAAGACACCCAGCTGGCCCTACACCCCTTGTTCATGCAACCTTCCGCAGGGCCCTCCGCCTATCCAGGCCACAGAGGGAGCACTGCCCACGGGCAGGCGAGCCTTGGCCTCTGTGTTCAACTCAAGATCAGTCCAAGTGGGCAGCTGATGCCGCTCCAAGGCTACAGATGGGGACACGGTGGTGACATAGCTGAGGCACAGCGGCCCACACACCGGGCACGGACAACCACCCACCGCTTGCTGAGCCGGCGCCTCCCCAAGGGCCATCCTCCCTGGCACCTACTTCACCCAGCTGGCAAGGTCACAGGAAGCCCCAAACAAGAAGGAAGGGCCCTCCCTCCCTCCCTTCCTCCCCCTCCCTCTCTTCCTTCCTTCCAGTCACTCATCCATTCATTCACTTAAACTAAATTCGATTTGATTATTTTATTTATGGACTCAGAAGCACAGCTTTAAATTCATCACAGCCCTCAGCTCATGAAGTCCTCCCTGCCAAGTCCCGTCGATTCATTCCTAGAGTATTTTCATTCCGCGTTCCTTGCTCTATCACTCCTTCCCAAATTGCACCTTTCTCCCCTTCTCTCCCTCTTCCTGATGTTCTGTGGGTCGTACAAAGTCAGGCGCACAGGAGGGCAAACCAGGTGCCCGTGAAACATCATCTGTGGTCCACGTACCGGCTCCTCATCCACCCGCTCACTCATGCTTTCCCTCGCTTGCTCATCTGTGCTTTCTTTCTTATTTAGGGTGGGTTTTTTTGTTCTTTTTTTTTTAACCAATTAGGTCTCCTGTGAAATGACTGTATTAGTCAAAACCCCACGTGCAAAATAAACAGTACCGGCCGCGCTCTCATTTGCATGTGCAATCTCTCTCCCCGCGTTTAGTCGCCTTCTCCCGTTGGCGCTTCCTCTTTTATTTATGGGCCTCAACTGCGTGTATTTTATTGCAGTGCTTGTTCTGGGGCCGGTGCTGCCTCAATTTTTCACTTTTCTTTGAAAGGTGTATTTATCTATTTAAGGAGCATGTATGTAAACCAATTATAATCCCTGTTCAGACAACCTCTCTTAACTAACCATTTATCTCTCTGCTTGTTTGTTTATTATCTTGCTTTTTTCGCTGTTTTTTTTTTTTTAATTCTCATTTTCCCTCGCCCTGGACACGGGACGGAATGGCCTCATCCATCCCCAGGACAAATGATGCCCGCACTCCAACCCCAACGAGCCCTCCTAGTAAAGACGCACCCACGCCACCGTCCTGCAGGGGTGTTGGGGGGCTTCTCCTTCCCTTTCGCTTGGCTTTACCTCGCCTTTCCTCGTCTAACTCTGGGGCCGCTTCTTGCACCTGCTCCCGTCTGGGAGGCGCGGGTATCTGGGGCGGGTGCTGCCGTGGTCCCCGAGCCTTCTCAGCACCCATCCGTGGGGCGTCCTTTTGCTCCTTAATCCCTGGCACTGGCCCTTCACTTTAGGGGCTTATTCCACGGTCTCTAGAGCCCAGCTTTCGGTCGGCCATGACTCTGGGTCACGGCGCCATCTCATTTTTTTTGTTCTAGCACAGCCCTCTCTCTCGTGTGTTCACACTCATACGTGAATGTGGATACTCGCATTCGTACCTACACACTTCGATTTTCCTTATTTCTCCCTTTCACTCTCGTTCTTCCTTCCTCACGTTCCTTCATTCTTGGAGCTCAGTTCCCGAGGACAGAGAACCCCACCACCACCTGCCAACACCCACCCTGGCCCGAAGCTCCAGGGCCAGTAATTCCGTGTGTCCTTCCTTCCACCCTTCCTTCCGTCCTTCGTCCATTCTTCCCTCTTGTGTTCTTCCTTTTAATCAATTTTGTAATTGCTGTTTTAGTACAGTTGTCTCCATTTTCACCCAACCACACCCCCTTCCTTCCTCTTAGAGTTTACTCCCGTCAGTGGAATGGGACGTCCAGCCTGGGACCGGCCAGGCCCGCCGCTCTCAAGGGCCCCACGTCACGATTCCCAGCCTCGCCCTCTCCTGCGGATCTGCCCGTCTGTCCATTTGGTCCTTGTCACTTTTTATTCTTCCTGTCTCTCTTTTGCCACAGCTTTCTACATACCCCCACCCTGTCTCACCTGCCTCCTCTCACTCCCATAGAGCCTCTGCCCTAAGGGAACTCACGGGAGCAACCCCCCCAGCTCCTGAGGGGTGCAGGCCACGCCTGCCCCCACCCCATCCCGTTTCTGTTTCCACAGTCTCCCTACTTGTTTATTTGGATACTTACTATGTTGTCCACAGTACTGAGGCTTTGGACTTGAACGTAACCCTAGCCCTTAACTCGTGACCCTCCCTAACCCCTCCTTCTCACTGCAATACACCCAGTAATGTACTTCTGTAGCTGACACCTGGAACTTTTTCCCCCTTCATTCTGGAGTTGTAGCTAGATGCTTTATTTATTCTCTCCTTCTATCATCCTTTCACAGAACAGAACTCAGCCCCTGGGACTGATGGCTCCACCCGAGACCCTCACGCCGCGCTGCCACCGGGGCCAGGCGCTGACTTCACTGCGCACTCAGCCCCTCTTTTGGGGGGTGGGGAGCTCTCTTTCCTTTCAGTGGTTATGTATTTCTGTGTGCCCAGAACTTTTAAAAAAGCTTTTGGCTAAAGTCAAGTCTCATCTTTGCTCCCCTGGTTCCTCTTCCTTTCTCAGTATTCTTTTCGCTCCTTCTGTTTCTCTTTCTGCGCCAGGACCGCCTACGTGGATGAGGGATCCCAGAGCTCAGCTTACAAGAGCCCGACACAGCGCACCTTACAGTTACCCACCGCCTAACTTTTAAAAACCCTTCTTCCCGTTACTGATTATTTTGCTTCCTCCCATCGCCTTCTCCCTCCCTTTCAGTCACCCACTCCCTCTCCTGCCTCTTTCCATCTTGACAGGCTTCCTGATCTCGTCCCCACCCTCGGGGTGCGGTTTTCCCCCATGATTCCTTTCTCTCTACTTTTTTACTTTTTACTTTCCTGACAAAAAGCCATACATAACACACGCACACACACACACACATCTTCACAAGTCTGGAGACGCGTGTGCCCTGAGACCCTTCCGCACAACCCGCGTCGTGAGCCTGTTGAACATGTGAGAGCTTCCTCCCACCGTCATCTACTGTGACCGTTGATGAGAAGAACCCTTTCCACAAAACACGCCTTTAGCAAATGTTCACACACACAACGCAGTACTGTCACCGTGCGTTTGTGCATTTCAAACTGCTGGTTCTTCCTTTTATTTAACTTTTATTCTTCTGCTGAAAACTTCAGGTGCTGTGTATGTAAACGGTACACGTTCCTCAGTCCCCGCCGACCCGGTATCGGTTCACGTGTGGCCTTCATGACACACTGATTTAACATTTTATTGACGCGTGTATGATCGACCTCCTGTGCATCAAACTGGACCTTGCTCGGGGCGCACGCTCGTGCTGGCCTACTACTCACCTCTTCACTACTCACGTGTTTGTTCATCCCCTCGTGCTTCCGTGCGGTCACTCTTTCACTTATTGGGACCCCGTGATAGAGACAGTACCAGCAAAATGGCCTCCCAACCAAAACCACGGATTATCACCGTATTCGGACCCTCCACCCGAGTTCACCACCGGGACCGAGGTGCGCATGACCCAGTCCGCCTGGCAGGGGCGGGGGCAGGGGCAGACTCAGCCGTGCCCTCCCGGGGCCCGCACCCCAGACCAGCCGGGGACACCCCGGAGGGGCCACCCTCGTGGGAGAGCAGTTGGAAGACTGGGGCGCACACAGAGTCAGCCAGCGCCTCCCCGGTGGGAAACGCCGGGGACGGGGACGGGGCCGTGTTTAAACACTTGGCTTTGTGTGCGGCAAAATGAAAACATGTCGGCCTTTCAGGGCAACACAAAAGGGACTGCCCGTTACGGTCCCTGAGGGCGTCGGTCCCCAACGACAAAGAGCTTGAAGAGGGTCAGCCAGACAGTGTGAAGGCAGAAAACCTGCCCGTTCTGGCTCCCAGACATTTCGAGGGGGTGAGCGAGCTCATCGGCCCTGGAAACCCGTGAGCAAGGCAGGTCCCTCAGCGCGAGGACGCCCTTGGCCTGTGCAGGGCACTCCCACCTTAGTCTGCCCTGCGGCACAAGGAGTCCGAGGGACTCCCCGAAACGAAGGGACCGCTCACTCGGGGGAGCGAGAGAGGAGAACACTGTTGGCTTGAAGCCGCCTATAGAGTTGAATTCTCCGCTGCGACACAAGGATGCCGGAGGTCCTGCCTTAGGACACGAGCCCCCAGGCCCACACTGGACTCGGCTAGCTGCGTGCCCCCCTCCCCACGAGCGGACCACCCGCCTGTGCCCACCCGTCCCTCCCATGAGGCGCGCCTGGCAGTGTGCCACCCCCCGCAATGACGACCCACGGATGTGTGCCCGCACTCTAGGGACTTACGGTTCTACAGGGGCGGGGCGGGGCGGGGGTTGCGTCCAAGGTCCCTTCCCACGAAGGATTCCGGAGGTGTCTTCGGCTGCAATAACAAAGCAACAGTCACTGGACGGAACCTCACCCCAACCAGCAGAAGTGGGGCTCCCCAACTTCCAGTATGAGGTGAAACTGAGAAGCTCTTGCAGTACACAGGGTCATGTGCCTTGGGTCTCCCAAATGCTGTTTCCCCCTAATTAGTTGTTTTTATATATTAAAAAAAACTAGAAGTCTTTAAACACAAGTGTTGATGGGCAGTTACCAGCTCGTGGGTGACCAAGGGCAGACTCTGGTTGTCCGAAGGCCCTGGGCCCTCCATTTTGTGCCGGACACCACCCGAGGTGTGGCTGTCCCTCCCCAGGAGCGCCCATGGCGACTCTGGAGCCAGAAACTGCAGCAAGAGGGACCAGAGACACTGCCACTTCCCACAATGACAGGAGCCGGGACAGTACTTCAGAGGTGTGTTCTGATTTAGTCTCTCTGGTACTTTAATGGGGCCAGCACAATCCAAAGCGGCCTCCTGCTTCTGCTCTGGGGACCCCGGGGGCCCCCAGAGTTCCTGACTGCCCCGGATTTACTTCCCTGCAGACCCCGGGCTGCCCAATGAAGGTTTCAAAGCGGCACGCTCCAGCCCCAGGCCTGCCGGGCGCGTTAATGACACGGTGCCAGGCTGCCGTCTTAGCAAGTGTCAGGGAGATGAGTCCCTGTCTGTCTGGGACCAACAGGAAACACGAGGCCTCCTTACAGGGTCCAGAGGAGGGACGGCCACTCACGTTTGCTCGGAGACCTCACAACGAGTGTGCACTGAGCTCCCCATCCACGCAGGAAGCGCTGGCCCAGCGACCACACCCTCCAGGGCTTACTGCCATTAGAACATTCTAGCTTGAACTCCCAAAGTTTTTTAAAGTCACTCTTTTCTACAGGCAAACAGGGCCTCATTGATAGGACCCGTCTTCGGTACAAATAACTACGGACACTTAGGGCGGTTAAGACGTGAGAAGACCGTTTCTAATAAAGTGATCATTTCCAGAAATACAGCCTGCAGTCTACACAAACCATCAGCCTCGCCTGCGTCCGACCCGTTGAGTGAAGACCACCCTCCCAGGACTTCCCCGACCACCGAGAGGTCTTTTGGAGCTGATTTCCTGTCCCTTTGTGAGGACTGGGGCCCTGGGCATTACGGGCCTGTTTATGAGAACGGGAGAGGTAACTGGGACATCTTATGAAGTCCTGTCCCCGCTGCCTCGCCGCCCCCCGCCCCCAGCCATCGAACGCCCGCTGGCTGGGCTGCAGAGGATGTTTACGCAGGCCTCTTCCCGGAACCTCACTCTCCGCCTCGGGAGTGGGCAATTAGAGGGAATCAGGGCCTGTTCGGCGCAGGGCACTGGTAATGGAGAGAACCGCAGAGGCGGCCTTGGAAAAGGCCGGCTGCTGGTCTGATTGAGGCTGGCAAGGCTTTTGATCCCTCAGTTCAGCTCGCAGGTATTGTAGTGACCAAGGTCACCCCACACGGGCTACAGGCGGCCTGGCCGAGGGGCTGGGCACTCTGTGTCACCGCACACAGAAGCACAGAGAGGCAGCGGGGGGTGACCGTGGGGCCAGGGCTGCCTCGGGCAGGCACACCGGCTCCAGTCCGGTCACTGACCGCTTTTCCAGAAGCTGCCACTCTGATGGCTTTTTCAGGAAGTCCTCAGCTGAGCGGGCCAGGGTGCCAACGGGGGCAGTGCCGAGCGTCTTGTGACCCAAAGGCACAGGGTGAGCCACGGGGGAGGGTGCAGCCGGCCACACCCTCCTGGGACGGCCGCCATGGGCCAGTCTCGTTACACAGTGACTGCTCCGCAGCCTAGAGAGGCTTTCCAGGCCTGGCCGGGGGCCCACGCATTTGGAAAAATGCTCCAGAAAACGCAGTCCTGGCACCGAACTGCCCCGTGGAGCCATGTGGGGCGCGAGCACTATGACAAGCAGCGTTCACAAGGCTGACCAGGGGCCTGCTCACCACTGTGACCCCACAGCACAGCGGGCTGTGCGGCCGGGCCCGCCGCATGGGCCTCAGGTTTCCTCATCTCAACAGTAGACCCCCTAGAAGGCTGGAGACCAGGGGTCTCAGCCCTTAACTCTGCAGACCCAGCAAATACACAAACACACCACAGGTGACCACAGAGGCTGCCGGGAGGAGCCCAGAGCTCCCTAGGCCCTCCGACTGCGGTGATGTGGCACTGCTCCACTTTACAGATGGGAAAACTGAGGCCCAGAGGGCTGGAGACAGGAGCCAAGGTCACCCACAGTTGGTGCTGTGCATGGGCTGGGACCAGGTGTCTAGAAGGACTCTGGGGCCGCTACCTGACCCTGGGTCCCAAGTAGCAAGGGGTGTGGCCTTCATCCCAGAGCCCAGGCAGGAGACTAGTGGGGGCCTAACCTGGACACTTGGGACCTGTGTTCCCCCTCTGGTGAAATGGGGCCCTGGCCTTTCCAGTAGGAGCATCCCGGGCTCCTCCTGCCTTACACAGGCTACTGCACCCACTTCACAAACAGGAGGACTGGGGCCCCGAAGCCAGTGCTAGCTGAGACACGGGGCAGGACTGAGTCTGGGCCTCCCTCCTCTCAGACACGCATCGGGTCCTGGCTCCCAGGCCCTCAGGGCAGTGTGGGCAGTGGTGGCACTAACTGTCCCCCCTCCAGCTCAATGGGTCCCCTTGCCCCGGGGATGCCCCTGTAGAGCCCTAAGCCCCAACTTCTCAGCCTGGCAGGAACGACTCTCTCCCCTCACAAGGTGGCCCCCAAAAGAGGGCCGGAGAGGCAGCAGGAGCCGCGCAGCCACGGCCCTGGACGGCCAGCACAGACGTGTGGCCAGCCTCTGGCCCCTGACGGAGCTCCTTCCCCAACTTTCCGTCCCGGGCTCTGTCCCTCGGCCCCACTCCGTGTCCTCGGCTGCCTGTGGGGAGTCAGGCCCCGTTTGATCCAATTCTTGTTTGCAGGCATAGCCTCTGCTCCTTCCTCCTGAGAAACTTGCAAAAAGAAAGCCCTCGAACCCGGTGCTGCCGGGCGGCCGGTGAAGCGTGCCATTGTGCAGCCCCTCGTCTGTGCCTCTAAGGCACACACAAGGGCAAGGGGCCCCCGGGGGCAGCGGCCCCCACAGGGGACACACACACACTCCCACACCCTCCTTCTCAGGGGAAGGTAATTGAGGTTTGCTTCTTTTCATCTGAAGAAAAGGCACCTTCTATTGAAAGGATGTATTCAGAGACCTGGGAAAACTCATCTGCACTCAGCCCTCCCAATTATCCCCAGGTGGCTGTCCCCCACGGGGGCTCCCCCACATTCCTTTCTGCCCACGCCTTTGTTCCCATCTGAACGGGCCCTGGGAGCTCCCAGGCTAAGAGTCTCCTCCTTAAGCCCCTGCCAAAGACCCTATTCAGCGCAGAGAGAAGCCAGGGGAAAGGTGGTGGGGAGCCTTCCTTTGCCCCGACCCCCAGGGTGGAAGACTTAAGAAGTCTCCATCTGGATTTTTTTCTAAGCCCAAAGAAATTGGAGAGCAATTAAGAGAGTCAGGACTACACTCTCCGCCGTCCTCTCCCTTAATTAACTCCTCTCTCACACACATCCCCCCAAGTTGGGGCCCACCCCGGCCTCAGCCACCCAGCACCTGCTCCGCTCGCTGGTCCCCACGACCACCAGGGTCTTAAGGGGGAAGGGAGCTGAGAAGACAATTACAGACATGCCTGGAGACTTCCTAATCACACTTAGTTCCCGAAACAATGACTGGGGCGATCGGTTTTCTAATGAAGGCTGGAACACGAGACCCAGGGTCTAAGACCCGGAAAGCACGAGGAATTCCAGGACGGCCGGGCACCTCAGAGGCACACCTGCCGGGCACCTGGCAGCTGGCCTTGGCAGAGGTAGGCAGTCCCTCCACTTCCACTGGATCCAAGTGAACTTGCGACCCCTCTGCCGGCTGCGCCGTCCGGCTGCAGTGCCCGGGTGCCCAGGTGGGTCTCCCTCCCTCGGCACCTGTCCTGGCTCTGAAACCGTGGCTCAGTCCAGGCCCGGGAGGGGCACTTGTCCCTGTGACCCCCTTCCCTCCGACTTCCCGCCTTCCTGCGCTACACCCAGACTTTCGTCTCTTTCCAAATGGGAACCCCACACTTGAGATGGCCTCATCTAGAGAGATAAACTCTTCTCCAGAATGTTCCATCTGTTCAAATCAGGGATGGAAGGCCAAGCCATAGTCCCTTATTCCTGTTTGTGGGTGGGGACAGGGCTCGAAAGAGCAGGGGAAAGGGCAACTAGTTCTGGGGACTTGGCCACGACCTGCTGAACTCCCGTCTTCTAGAAAGAAAACCGGTGCCCTAGACCTTTCCCAATTCAGCCGACCACGCTGGTTTCCACACTGGCCACTGCCCTTCCGCCCTGTGGGACCTTAATTTGTGATGATTCTGTGTAAAGCCGCCCTCCTTTCTTCAAGGAAAAATTCATTAGCGCGCTCATTAAGGACAGGCAGATTCTTCTCTCTCTGGAAGTCAGATTGCGTATAAAAACACACTCACGTCACTTCATGTAAATGAGCGAACAAGGAACACATCCATCCTGCCACTCTACTCCTGCCAGGCTTCGCCATGGCTTCGACACGTGTGCTTGGACAAACATGTGGGGCTGGAGTCACCAGTCAGGAGGCCCAAGGTCAGGGACCCTGGAGGCTGCCATCGGCCCCACAAGGACCCCTGCAGGTGGGACAGCTGGGGGGTGATAGAGGGGCACCGTTTCCCTTTCCCCGAGCACGGAGGCTGAGTGACACTTCGTCCCGTCCCCATCCACCCAGGGGCGGCGGCGGGACAGGAGGGCAGGGCCAGCCCATCGCCTCTGCCCTGACCTCTGTGCCCGTCCACACGCGTCCCGCTGGAAGCCAGCCCTGGGGAAGCGCTTAGCGCAAAGACAAGATGGCCAGAGACACTGAATGCTGGCCTTCCTGCCACTCCTGGGACGGCTGGGCTGCGGAGCTGACTTAGGATGCTATGTTTCAGCTCCTGTAATGGAGAACCTGACCTGTTTTTATGTATCTTGTGCTTACGCCACACAAACCCCGAAGGCACGCGGGCCCGACACTGGACATTCCCAAGTGCACGTGAAGCAGGGCCCGGCCAACCCCAGCTGCTGAGCAGGGCGATGGGTCGGAGGCCGGCTGGGCACTTGCCCTCCGCTTGACTCCGCCCCTCGGCTCAGCCCGCCTGGAGGGAGCCCTGAGACGCCCCTAACGAAGTGCCTAGCTGGAGTCCCGGGGCACCGGCTCAGACCGGCCCCACGGATCTTTCCGGCAGGCGCTCTGGCTACAAGCCCCAGGGGTCCTGCACGCTGCTCCGTGTGAAGCTCCTGCCCGGGCCGCTCTTCCACGTCACCGTGTTTGCAGGTAGCTTGGCAAATGCCAGCTGCGGAGTAAATGTCACAGGGCACGGTCTTCCTGGTGCCCCTCCCTGAGCTGAGCCCTGGGCACGCACTCCCCAGCTCTCTGCAGTCTGCGGGACCCCCCCGCGGGGCAGAGCAAGCAGACAAGAGCCTCCAAGCCCTGGGTCCCTCAGCCCCTCTCTACCTACGCTGATGAGTTTTATTCAAAAGTCACATCCTCACCGTTCCCATGTCAGTGCAGGAGGCAGGGCTGCCGCCCCCGAAAACCCCATGAGGCTCAGCCAGGGGGACCCCTGAAGGGAAGATGCCCACCAGTAGGTCTCCTCCTCTCTTACTGTCACCTTGCTTAGCTGCCACATGGCCAATGTCACTGCATGGGACCTCCCAGAACACCCAGCTTGACCCTCTGGGCCTGGAGGCAAACCTGGGCATAGGCCTGAGTGTCCAGGGCGGCATGAACACACCCCGAATAAGGGAACCCGCAGATAAACTGATGACGCGCCCCGGAGTGACGGTGTGGCCGGGGTCCTTCCTTCTTCTTCTCCTGCCCGACCATTACTGACCTCGTGTGAACCAAGGAAAGCATTCCCATCTCACTGCCGTTGCAGGGGTAAGGCGGGGAGGCCAAGAGAAGAGCTCACTCAGAAACCACATCTGATTAAAGGACGTCAGCAAAGCCTCATGTGGGAGAAGCCAGCGTTCTCTCGGGGGCTGGTGCTACCCCAGCCGGGGGGAGAAATGGTTTTCTAGCTACGGAGCAGACGAGGATTCCTATGACCGCCTCTCTGAAGCGGGTGTGCATAAGAGAGCAAATGCACCGTTTTCATCTCGTGGACGTGCTCAGTAAAGCTTTGGGGAGGACCTACTGTGTGCCTAGCCCAGGCGGGTTCTCAGGGCCCAGATGTGGAAGCTCCTCACTTACCGTGCGGGCCCACAGCATCCTGTTCACCAGGGCGGGCCCCAGGCCCGCGGGCTCCCTCCGTGAGGCCAGGGCCGCAGCTCCGGGCAGCTTCCGGCCCCCAGGCCCCCAGGCTGGAGTGGAAGGGAGCAGCCCTGCCGGTTAAGTGTGTGTGTTCTTGAACAGAGATGTGTGCTGGACCTAATGAAATGTTGCTGTTCCAGGAAAAGCAAGAAACTCACCCCAAACCAGGAAGGAGGTGACAAGCCAGGCAGGAGAAGACAGGTGGCCATCGGGAAGGAGGGCTTGGTCCAAGGTGGTGGTCCTCGGGGGCTCTTCTGCTTCCGCCGTCCAGTTCTTCAGCCGACCCAGCCGAGGGTCAACCCTGGGGAGGAACAGAAGGTCAGAATCCAGCCCTGCCGGCAGCCCGAAAAGGCCACGCACTTTCCAAGGAGAGGCCCAAAGCCCAGTCTCACCTGGGGCCTGGTTCTCGGTGGAGGGACGTGGCTCATGCGGATGAGCAATGACGGGAAAAGCTTGAGGCTTGGGGCGGCCTGGGGTGGGCAGAGCCCGGGGCACGCAGGGACAGGGCGGGCTGCGGGAACACCTGCGTGGCAGGACGACAGGGGTCTGTGGGGGAAAGGGCAGGCACAGGGCCCTCCGACCCTGGGAGCCCGGGCCGGTGGGAGGAGGCATCAAGGACGGTTGGGAGAGGGGGCCGACCAGCAGGGGATCGTCCCTCGGGCGCTGGAGACCTGGGGGCAACCCGGGCAGTACTGGGGGGTAGGGGCGGGGGTGGGGGGTACTTAGGGCCAGAGGCAAGAAGGTGAAAGGTGGCTGAGGCGGCAGGCGGGGCCAGGTGACACAGGTGTGGACGCAGCACAGCAAGCTGCCCTGTGAGACAGAGGGCTGCACAGCAGGGCCCAGAGGGTCGTGAGCAGGGTGACCTGGGCACAGAGAAGGGGCGGCGGGTCAGGCTGAGCAAGAGACTGAGGCGAGCGGAGGTCTGGGGGGCAACCAACCCAGACAGTGGGGGCCGAGGGAGGGGCCCCAGGCAGAGCAGACAGGTAGGCAGCCGGGCAGGGGTGCGGCCTGCAGAGCTCCCTGGAGGTTCCTGGCCACTGTCTTTTGCTAGAGGCCAAAGGAGGTGGGCGTTGCCCCAAAAGGAGGAAGGTTATCATGGAGGGAGGGGTCCAGGTCACAGACCCCAACTCAAGAGGGAGACCTGTGTGGCCAGAGCCCAAGGGGACACACACCACTGTTCCGGGTCCCGAAGAGCCAGCATTCGGCCACAGGCTGAGTGTGGGAGGCAGGGAGGACGGGAGGGGCTGGCCGTGTCACAGGTCCCCAGCCACCTCGCACTGTCTGGCCTGCCGCTAGGGAGCAGGAGTCACTCACTGCTCCAGTGCTGGGACAGCAAGGCTGTCCTCAGCAGAGGCAACCCCCCGGCCCATCCTCCCGGGGGCAGCGGCCATCAAGGGACAGGCTAGCGTGGCAGGTGTCCAGTCCGGGGCCGGGCGGTGGGCCTGCTCAGTAAGGATCAACTGTTGAATGACGGGATGGACGCACGAGTGAATGAAGGGGTGAGACTGGCGAGGCCCCGCACCAATGGGGCTCGGGGAGGGGCAATGCCCACTCCTCCCTAAACAGAAATCCATCCCCCACCCCTTTGACCTGCCTCTGACCCCGAGCGTCCCCTCTAGCGGCCTGAATGTAAGTCAAGGTCCTTCATTGACTCGTCTGTCCAAACAGACATCCCACATACTCTTACTGAACCCCACATGGTGCCAAGCTGGTGCTGGGACACCCAGAGGAGGTGCGGGCTGGCCTAGGGCACCCCTAGAACACCAGAGTAGGAAGGGCTGATGGAGGGGTGAGGGAGGAGAGCAGGGGGCATGGAGAACAGAGGCAGGAACAGTGGGACAGTCACAGCGGAGAACCAGAGCTCCCGGCCGAGCCTGAGGCTGACTTAATGACGAATGTTGAGACCAGCGGACCCTGGGGGCTCAGGGGCCAGCACAGGATGCCACCTGGAACCTCTGGCCTGGAAGAGTGCACACAGGCACACGTGTGGGTGCCACACCTACACTCAAGGCAGCCGTGGGCTCAGACCCCTCTGCTGGCGAACTCAGAAAAGCTAAGGACGGACCACTCGCATCTGGAAACCCACGCAGAGGGTGGGTGCCTCACTGCTGGGTCTCGACGGCCTGGGGCCTGGGTGTTCCTTACTGGGACGTGTGGGAAGGGAGATGGGGCCTGGGAGTTATTTTTCTTTTTAAAATGCACCCTCTCATTTAGAAACACCAGAAACTATTATCTTGCTCTCTAGTCTGGGCGACGCTCGGGTCGCCTCCAGAAGGTGGAAGTCCTTCCACGTTTTTGCTGGGGAGCCAGACGAGAGCAGGTTTTGCTCACAGGGGGAGAGGGCGGAACTCTGACCCACACCCTCGGCAGACAGGCAAGGGAGGCCCGTGCGTTCTTCACGGCTCGTTTTCTTGCTCCAACTGCCTTGCTTAGTGTGCTTTGCTTGTTTTTTCCTGTCCCGTGTGGCTGCAGGTGTGCTCAGAGCCTGGCAGTTAATCAACTCACCTGCCTCGAGTGAGAAATGTCCCGAACTGGGACACACGAGGGCAAGTTTCAGGCTGGAGGCACGTCTGCCAGCACGAACGGGAGGGGGACCTCACTCTGCTCGGCCTGTGGGACCCGTGCGTGAGCCCTACGCCACGCCCTTCCATGGTGAAGGGTGCTGACAATCACTTCTCCACCTGGATGGGTGTCCCGGGCCTCTGTATAATCCCTGGGGGGCTACACCTATGACTTGGCACCTGTCTACCCTTCGGTGAGCTCGTTTTGTGTCCAGTGGGTCCCGAAACAAGTCAGGTGCATGCTGGGCTTGGCACAGCGCACCCCGTCCTCCTGGGCTCTGGGAGGACGGGTCCCACAGGGAGATGGCGCCCCTGCCGGGGCATCTATCTGCCTGTGGGCCCAACAAAGGGACTTTCTGCCAAGCAGCCCCGTCCCCAAAGCAGCTTCCACTTCCACTTCCACTTCCACCCCCACTCCGCGGACCTTAAATGAGGAGCAAAGGGACCTGGGGCCCTGGGCCCGAGATCACAAGTGTGGGCTCGGGACCCTGGCCCCTGGCCTGCAGACGCCAGTCCGCCTCATTATGATAATCAGTGTTTCTTCCCTCCGCAGACAAAGAAGGCTCCTTACAAGAGGAACACTGGAATCCAGCAGCCACCTCATTAGCGTCCGCGGCCTCTTCCTTGACAAGGCCCAAGCCCTGCCCTGTGTTCGTTAAGGGAAAAGGGCGGAAAGTGGAAGAAAAGTGAAAATCGCGGCTGGGGGGAGGGAGTGGGCGCCTTCTGTTGGCCATTCATTCATTGAAAGACTTCGAGCATCTTCGGGATTTAATCACCAGCCAAGGGCCAGGGGCTTCATCAGGGTGGAGGAGGTAAAGAGGTTAAACTTGATAGGAGTTATAACCCCACAACTCCGGGCAATTTGATTTGAAAGCTTCCTGGGATTTGTCACTAGGATAATTAATTTAAAACCTTTGTCCTGTTTATTTTAGCCCAACCTGACACTAGAGGAAACCTCTCTGGGTGTGTTTTCGGTAGCTGTTAATATTCTCCAAGGCCCTCTTCCCCACCCTATTGCCTTCAGTGTCTTTTCTCCTGCTTTTCGCCCTTCTCTCCCCCCGCCCCCTCCCTTCTCCACTTCTTTCTTCTCCCTGTGGTCCTCCCCGTGGGAACCTGACCTGTAAGAAAATCTGATGGCGACTCTAATTATATTTCCTCACAAATACTCTAATGACCTTATTTCAAGCCCCTCCAATAGCGTCTGGTTCTTACCTGCGGGATAATCCACCTGACCTGCCAAGCTAACGTTATTAACTCTGTTTCACAACTGAGAACAGGTGGCTTGGAAAACTGACCCCAGGGCCCTGGCACTGGGCGGGCTGGCCCGCGCTCCAGTCGGGGGCACGATGGTAAGAGGCAAGTTCCAGAAGCTGGGAGCTCTGGACATGCGAGGTCCTGGGGAGAAGCTAAGGACTAGGGGTGTCGGGAGCAGGTGTCCCGGCGACATCTCCAGGGAGTGGGTGCCCGCGCATGTGGGTCAGGGCCCCAGAGCTACGTGAGAGGAAGGCTGGGAATGTGTCCCTGTGTCCGTGTGTCCCTGAGCCAGAAAGGTGTCCAGTTTGAAGCTACAGAAAAGTCATTACCTTAGCGAGAGCCGCTCGATGGAGTAGAGAGAGCAGGAAGCAGTGGGTTGAAGAGGAAATGGAGGTGAGGAGGGAAGACAGCAAGTGGAGACAGGCCTTTGCAGAAGGTTGGCTGCGAAAGGAAAGAGAGAGACGGTAGAAAGGGGGCGTCCCAGAAAGGGGGCGCCAGGAGGAGCCCGGGAGGCTCAGGCTGTGGAGAGAACAGTTAGGAAATCAGGGGGTATGACTGGTGGCCGGAAGGGGGACAGGAGTGACCGGTGCAGGAGACGCCTCTTCCTTTCCAACACGAGAGGCGACAGGGGTGCGAATGTGCGTGGGACCCCAATCTGAAGGACCGCCTGACGGCTCTGTGCCCTCGGGAGGAGGCAGGCCAGCCCCGGGTTGGGACAGGGAGTTGTGAGGTTCCAACGAATCGACAGCTGCAAAGCGGCCTTTGCTGAGAGCAAAAGGAGACGTAAACGTTCGCGGTAATTACTCGCCGGTAGTGGGCAGCCGGGTTTTACGGCCCACTCCCATCTCACCGGGGCCTGGACTTCACTGACCATGAATTATGCGTCCTTACATTAAGGATGTAAAGAGTGCTGGTAAAAGCTCTGCCAGCCTCTGGAAGACAAAAGGTTCCCGCCTAATAGCCTGGATTAACTCAAAGCAGGTCTCCGCCCACTTCATTCGTCACCTTCCAAGTCACCCTTCCACCTTCATTTGCCATATAATCCAATCAGGCCCTTTCAGAGGCCCGGGAGCCATTGTCCACGCCAAGCTGGGCTTCTCAAAGGGGCCTGAGTTGTTTTGTCTTGTCTGGACAAAACTGGTTGGCTTAAAAGGGGACGAAAAAAAAGTGCCGGTCAAAGGAGGGTCCCAATTAGCTTCCAAGAGACTGCTTGCACCATCTTTGTATCACGTACCAGGCCTGGTGTGCTGGGCATATTGTCGGTGTTCCAGAAAAGGTCTGTTGGGTTGATTCTGTTTTTATTCGTTTTGAAATTCCTTTATTGAGCGCAAACACTCACAGCACCTACTGGGTGCTGGCCCAATTATGACGAGAGAGAACAGGGCTGGGCATGCAAATGATGAGGGACAAGCTCGGCCTGTTAAGGACCCTGCAATTTCCACAGCGATTTACAAAGCACTTTCATAGTCGTTCCATCGTTTGGTCTTCAAAAGCACCCTGTGGGGCAGCTAAAAGCGGGTGGGTTTTTTGTTTTGTTTTGTTTTGTTTTAATCCTCATTTAGACCATGAAAGGAACTGAGACCTGGAGGAGTTAAGCGACTTGTGTAAGGTCACACGGTTATTGAGAGGTGCGGCCAGCACATGGGAGCGGCACTGGGGCCACCCAGACCCCCAAGACCACCCTGGGCAGCGAGGAGTTCAAACAGACTGTGCCACTGTCGGATGCTTGATTGGAAATCAAAAGCTCTCGGCCTTAACTCTGGGCCAGGGGGGTAGTGGGCAGGTCCAATGTCACCCAGGGTCCAACTCGGACCCCCTGTCTTGGCAGCGATGCGACAAAATACTTACGTTCCTCCAGCCTCGGCACCCTCAGTGTAAATGTGAATAAACCCTGTCCCGTAGGAGGGGCGCTCAGTCCCCGCCCACCTTTTTAAAGTTACCCGCCAAGGCCGAATTCATTCTCATCTGGAGGCTGCGTCACGTGTGTCTGACACCGAAATCGCACACTGGAACAACATAGAAAGTGCTCTGGAAATGACCGCATGCATGATTCACGTTCCTATTCAAGTCAGCCCATCACCCGTCTTGACGGCGCCCCTACCTGTGCAAGGAGAGCCCCGTGGAAGGGGCTGCCGAAGTGCTGTGGGAGAATAAACAAGAGGCGTTAAGACAAGTGAGACACATGGGGATGGACTGACCTACCTACTGAGCCTTCAACACACATCTGTCGGCCGCCTCCTGGATGCCCAGCCCTGCCGCCCCGGGCCACTTCAGGTCACTGGACACTCACAACAACCCTGGGAGGCTGCTCTTCTCACCACCACTCCCCAGAAAGGACGGGGAGGTCCCCAAAGAGGTGGGGATGCCCACGGCGTCAGGGCTCATGCTCATTCCAGAAGCCCACCCGGGCCTTGGAATCGCCAGAGATGCTGGTGGAGCCCTCGGCCCAGGTCCCCCTCCTGAGAAGTCCCCGAAGGGATCCTTCCGTTCAGGACATCGTGTGGGCAACAACAGGGGCAGCTGAGGAAGATCGACCCCTCCTCAGGGAGGGAAACACTCCAGGTCGCCGGCACGTGAACACAAGCAGAGACTTACAGGAAAGGACTCAGAGCGAGAGGCACAAGCACAGCAAAGGTCGGGGGGTGGGGGGCAACCAATGCCCCCTCACTAGGGCATTGGTTCAAGCCTTTCGTCAAGAGGAGCAGCTGGCTGGTCGGGTCTGGTCCTCCTCCGCTTCCGTCATCCTGATCCAGGGTGGGGGTCTCTGCCAGGGTCTGCTTGGTGTGCTGGTGGGAACCCAGGGATCGGCACTCCTGCGTCCTCTGCAGTGGAGTCACGGTGAGCGGGCCCCCTTAAAGGTCCCGACCTAGGTGTGAATTAAACTTTAAATGAGTTAATTACAACTAAAACTAATTAGTTACCATTTAAAGTTGTCCTTTAAATACTGATGGGCCTGGGGGTGGTGGGAGTAAGGCGGCAGTGGGGGAATCCGGCCGCCACGCCGTGCACACACCACCACAAGGAGGGGTGCGTACCGTAAGGTGGAGCAGCAAGCACCTTGGCAGCGGCTGGGCATCAACAGGTGGTCCTTGAAGACAAGGAGGCGAACGGTGACGTCATCCCCAAGAGAGAACCTGTGGCAGGGGAGGGGGCCAGATTAGAAACCATCCTGAGGACCTCTACTGGCCAGCACAGGAAAAGCAGAGAGAGGGAGGGGGCGGTCAGAGAGAAAGGAGGGGGGAATGGCAATGGGAAGGAGGGGGAG
>CM052538.1:192036355-192137115 GCA_028533065.1 Trachops cirrhosus | reverse complement strand
GAAGTGAAAGGGGAGGAGGGAGAGAAGTGGGAGGGGGTAAGGAGGACTTGATTGACAAGACCCAAGTGTTAGCCGTGTGCGCATGCGCAGCCTCAAGCCCAGTTTGGCGGGCCGAGAACATTTGCAGGCATCGACCGCTAGGGGGCGCAGTCAGCACCCAGAGCCCAAGCGCACACCCACCTGCGGCGCGCGCCCGCAAGCGCGCAGCAAGAGCCTCTAGCGCCCCACCCGCGCCTGGCCCGCAGCTGCCAGGGGCAACAGCTGGCAGAGGATGGGCGGGAGGCAGCCCAACAGGTCTCAGACTAGGAGGATGGGCACGGTCCACCCCTAGCCCAACGCACAGGCCACTATGTCCCCTAAAACACATGCCCACCGTCACCAGCCAGAATCCACCTGTGGCAGCAACCCCGCGCAAACGCCCAGAGGGCCTTTGGTGCCCCACAACTGTGGGGGTCACCTGAGAGATATCAAGAAGACAATCGCCCTAAGGGTCTTTCCAGAACATGATTCCACTTTTAGTAAGTAAAAATATAGAAAGCTTGGCCTCGACCTTCAGTAAATCCAATTAAACATAAATTAATTAAAATTAAAATGACCAAGTTCTCAATACAACATTCTCACTCATATCTGTGGTCTCTGGACACATGATATAAAATACGGTATCACTAAAAAATAATACGAAGGCAGCCAAAACCACCTAACGTCATCAGACCACCATTCCCCCCCGCCCCGCCCCCGCGCAATCTCACCTCCGTTTTTCACAGCAAGAATTCCAAGACCCCTCACGACGGCGTCTAATTAACTATCTTATGGCCTCTTCATCCTGCTCAAATGAACCACACCTTCCTAAGACCCCCAAAAAACAAAACCGAAATAAACTAATCCGCGGCCACGCACTTCCACGACCCTCTAATGGTCACAACCACTGCGGATCACCGCATCGCTACCCAACGCGAACCCTGCAGCCGCTCCGCAAGGAGCCTAGGGATCTTAAAACATTCCCCCTTTAGGTAAATAGATCTAGAATTCTCCAGTAAACCTCAAGCCTGACCCCCTCTAGCAGAAGAACAAAGGCCACCTCCCCTCCCCACCCCGCCCCCCAAAATTCCGCAGTGCCATCAGCGCCCTCTGGCGGCCATCAAGAGAACATTCCAGAAACCTGCCACGTAGCAACCCGCTAGCGCCCCCCCACACAGCCCGCCAGCTCTGAGTGGGGAGGGGGTGGCATGGGGGGGTTAGACAGGGACAAAGGAAATGGCAAAAGGCGACTATCAAAAAATCGAAAGCCCACAACACATCAGAATCTTCCAGAGACCATCGCGCAATGCTGAAAAGAGCCCCCGACCCCCAATTCCCAGCTCCCAGTGCCCAGACCCCCCCCAACACGCCCTCTTCTCTGAATTTTTCTCTTTCCTCTTGCTTCCCAGACCCAAGGACATGGCCCACTCTTCACGCCAAGCCATCCCCTCCTTCTACTCTGCCAGTACCCCCAATTACTTGATCACCCCCCCCTCCCGCCCCGCCGCCCTTCCTACAGAACTGATCCTAGGGGGTTTCTGGCAGGTTTGCGCTTGAGCGCCATCTCTCTCCACCGTTAAGGTTTATCAGAGTGAAAACAGATTATCAGTTGTTAGAAATTTTACTCTTAATTTTGGCCTGGAGTCGGCTCTGCACTAAACCTGTATGCCTGCACTGGGAATCCCTCACGGGTAGGAACCTCTACTCCTCACGCCCACGGGCAACCAAGAAGGTGGCCACAAACTCGCGGGGAGGGTAATACACCCAGGAGACCCTTCTCTACGGGTGCTTTCCCCTCTAATCTGTGGGGCACACAGAGTGCATCCGCCGCCATATCTCCCACCATTCGTGACTCTAAAGGTACCTCCTTCAACACGGAAAACCTGGGTTTTGGACCCCAGTGACTGCGGGGCATTGAATTCCGACATGGGCTTGGTCTGATTCCTCCCGCTCCTCTTAATTTAAGCCCCCACCACCCTGCCTACCCTCAAGGGCTGAACAAGAATGAGGCCCTGATTCCTCCCCCCACCAAAAAAAAAAAAAACCAATGTGCCTCGAGATTTTTCTTTCGGACAGTATTTCGTGGCCGACGCTCGCGACCAGGCGAAGTGGCCACCTTCGGGAGAAGATCCCGGCGTCTGTCCTCCGGCATGTCCAGGAGGACAGAGACCAACCCAGACGGGGGTGTAACCTTCCTTTTGCACATCCTTCCTGACAAGGATGGCCAACCACTTACCTGATGGGTAGATTCTCGCGTGGGAGCCCCGGTTCTTCGGAGGAGCTGCGGCCAAGGCCAGCGAGCCAAGGCGCGCTCCATCCAGCTCTCCGCCGTCTGCGCTAGGGGCTGGCTGGGTGGGGTTTATATGGAAGCGCAGAAGGGGTGGTCTCTGACGTCAGCGCATTCTGCTGCAATGCGCTCATTTCTCCAAAAGTGATTGGCCGGAAAAATGAGCCCCCCAGATTCTATGACAAATTGCTCTAGCCGCACCCAGATTGCAGCAAAGAAGGGAGGAAAAAATTCTGCCGCAGTGCCCCTCGCCGCCATGACCAACACCCTGTGCTCGCTGGTGTTTTTTCCCCTCTACGAGCCCCGCTCGCCAAAGCAGGGCGATTCATGTGCACAATTTGCTGGGAGAGTGGAGGCAGGGATTTTTTTTCCCTCGGGCTGGCCGAGGGTGAAGCTGGGCTCCGGGGGCAGCCGATCACGCACCTGGCGGTTTCGGAACCTCTATTAGAGGATGCGTCTTAGGGAAAGAAAATGATGCTTTCTGCTTGTTGCCCTGGAAAATAAAATCCACGGGCAACATAACTGGTACCCAAATGTAAGTCGGCGGCTGTCACCCCCTTTTAGCCCACCCATCCATTTCTGATTGGTTACCTTTGACACGGGATACTCGGCACAGCACCTTCGACTAAGGGGCGGAAAAAAAACGGTTTTCGAGTCCTGGCTCTGCCGCTGACAACCTGTGTACCCAGAACGCTGCAGTGTCCCCGCCTCTGCGAGGGGGTCCGTTTCCTCCACGCTAACCAGAGGTACCCCTAAAGGGGTAAAATAAGAACCTACGCATGAGCCCTGTCCCTCTAGGGAAAGTACTTTTCTAGGTCCGTGTCCCAGCTGGAGAGGCATGGGGTACCCCCCCCCATTGAGGTGATTTCCGCACACGTACACTTTGAAAACCACCACACACGCGCGCGCGCGCGCGCGCGCATCTCCCCGCGCCACCCCGGGGAGACAGGCAGTGACACATGTTGCGGCAGAGCGTGGCCGCGCGGCCTCGCGCGCGGGACTTGGCACAGGAGATTCGATCCTTAACAGGTGGTGCCTTCGGCAGCTCTGCCCCGGGCACCGAGTGGCAAAGCGGGCAGGGCCGTCAATCAAATGTCCTCTCGCAAAGGTCAAAACGCTGCTGAAAGGGACTAAGGATCTATCTTAGGGTGACAGGTGGGTGGCAGCCGGGAGGGCAAGGATGAAGCGCCTGGTGACAGAAGAGGGGTAAGAATGAGTGATGGGTCCCGAAGGGAAAAAGGCAGAGGGGCCCCGCGGGGCTGTCCGGTTAGAACAGCGCCCCCGCACTTCTCGAAGGGGCTGGAAAGCAGCTGCGCAGAGAGCCCCCCCGCCCCCGGCCCAGTTGTCCTGTGAGGGCGCCAAAACCCAGACGGGGCCCTCCGGGGCTGCATGGAAGGGGCAAGGCTCTTTGTAAAGCCAACCGCTAGTGACAGGGAGGTGAAAGTGGACCACCAGGCCACAAGAGGCCCGGAACCTTGGGCGGGGGGCTCGTTCGTAGATGCACAGCGCGTCTGGGGAGATGAGGACAAAGTGGGCTTTGGGGCTCGTGGCCGTGAGCCCCCTAACATGTCAGATGTGAGGGAGACTGAGAACACCCCACTGACAGCTTAAGGAGCCTGTAAGGCACCCCAGAGACCAGAGCCCCCACCTCCCAGCAGGACATGCGAGGCCGAAAGGCCCACACCAACGACGGACGTCAAGAAAGCTTCAAAAAATCATGGCTCCGAGCATCCCAGTCAACAGAAGAACGTTTATTAGCCACGGTATTAATAGCTAGGAAACAGCCGGAGCCGGCCGGGACCAATCAGTGGCCAGGAGCCCCTGTCGTCAAGCCCATGCGGCCAATCAGACACCAGCAGGCCGGGTTGCTAGCCTCCCGGGGCAGAGGCGAGGGGCGCGCATTGTCACGGGGGCTCCCACTCGCCCTGCATGCGTGGGAGGCCTGCGTGGGAGCCCAGGCAGACACCAGAGAGCGTCACTAGTCACGCACTCGGGGTCCCTGGAGTCTGTCTTAAACACAGTGCCTTCTGGCATCAGCTCTGCAGCCCTAAAGATCACGAGTTGACACTCTGGGAGGAGCCCCCGGCCGTGGTTGGGGTGCCCCTGGGAGGCCCTGTGGAAGGAGAAACTCCAGACATGCAACGCGCATCTCTCTCTTCCAGGCCGGGCCCCACGAGGGGAGCGGGGCCTCCCAGTGCCAAGTCAGCTTCTCTGCTTTTTTTCTGGACTCCCTGGCTCCTCAGCCTGCTGCTCTGAGTCTCCCAGCACAGCCCACTCCTCTTTTTCAGGGTCTTAACTGACAGGCCAAGGCAAAGGACCCTGGAAATGATGTGTTTCTGACAAAAGTGTGGCGGGTTTGAATCCCAGCTCTGCCCCCTCCTAGCTGGGAGGCTGAGGTCCAGGCCTTTCTCTCTGGGCCCCTATTTCTTCATCTGGAAAAAGGAAAGAGTTGGACAAGATGGTCCCCAAGGAGCCTTGCAGTCCTGCTTTGCTTGATTTGAATGTATACATCAGGCGAGTCAAATGTCTTCCAGAACATTGTGCATGACAGTAATTAGTATCAGGTGTGCCCTGCAGCCCATGTGGTTACTTCATCACTCTGCTTTTCTTTCCATTGTATTTTATTTTAAACAGAACTCCATGGCAACATGTGTATCCTTCTGGCTTCCTTAAAGAAAGGGAGAAAGAAAGAAAAAGATAGAAAAAGAAAAGGCCAAGAGAAGAAGAAAAGGCTGCTGTAAATGAGTCCTGCTGAGCACGGTTTAACCACAATACAAAAAAAAAAAAATCCATATGTTTAAATGTTTTCGTTGGCTTTTCTGGAGCTCAGAAACTAACTTTTAAAATATTTATTGGTCCGAAGCAATGGAAGAATTAGCTCGAAAGAGCCAATCTATGGAAATCTTCGGATCCCAACCGTTTCTCAGTCTGAGAGGTGTCGGGCTTGCTCTCCCTGTCCAGAAGACATCTGAGGGCTCAGATTCATATCTATAGGGCAGAACAGACAAGGAAATCCAGGCCGAGAAACGGCCCGCTTTCTTTTCTGTACATGCTGAAACCCAACTCTCCCGAAGAGCCTGGAGGAAAGCCAGGGTCCCAGACGCATGGCTTAGCCCGCTGCTTTTTTTTCTTTTTTCCACGTAGATCTAATTCAAAGCACACATTTTTCTTCTTTTTTCAAATTCATACTTTGGAGCCCTCAAAAGCCATGTGAGCGGTCTCCTATCCACATGTACATACTTGTGGGCAAGTGTACAAGCGCCCTAAGATTCAGCCAGGAAATGAAGACAAGGTCCTTCTCTATCCCTCTCCCAGGCTCAATGTGCCTTCTTCTCAAAACCAAACTGAGAGCTTTACAAAACGGCATCCCGTAGGGGGCCTGTGCCTCTCCGCAGGCTTTCCCAGACTTCCAGGTACCCCTCCCCAAAATAGTCATGGTCCCCAGAGATCTCCCCGGGCCCTCCTTGGCACGGCCGTTGGACAGCAGACGTGAGGCTGGCCCCGCGGCTTCCTAAGCTCTACGCCCGCTTTCAGGGGCTGGGCTGGGTGTCAAACAGCAGTCCCATCTTCTGGGGTCCCGGAACAGACAGAGGACCCTCTAGAATGCACACCAAGGCTACGAGCCCTCCAGGAACTGGATTTGCCTTCAAAATAAAGTCTAACCTCTTTGGTTTGGTATTTAAGGACATGTGTGATGGGCTTCCTTTTTACTTCCATTCACTTATCCTAATTCAATGCATACCCACAGTCCTTCGAGTTGGATGTTTTGAGGGTCCCGCGATCCTGGGGTTGGGGAGTGAAGAGGACTGTGGCTGCCCGCGTGCTTCTGGGCTTCTCCTACCCGGGCCCCCCCACATCAGCGGCACTCCGCTCCCCTGAAACCTGGAGTCAGTCTGTATGCAGCCCCAACCTTTGCATAGAGGAGTTTGCCCAATTGTGGATGTTAAAAGACAAATAAAATTCAGCCTTTTGCAAAAGGCCAAGGACAAAGATCACTTCCTGGTAGACCGCTGGGCGCCCAGGCAGCACACGTGTCGCCTGGCTCTGGGGTCCGTGGTGCGTGGGAGAGGGTAAGCGCTCCTTAGGGGCACTTGTGACTGCGGCCAGTGAGACAGAGCTGGAGGGTAACACCCCACATGGCACCCTAATGCTTCTGAAAGCCATTGGTTGTTCAGGGCAAATCGATTCTGGTAATTTTTCTTCTGCTTTTATGGATTCCTCTACTGGCATATATTGGTTTTATAATGTACATTTTTTTAAAAATGCAACAATCCAAGAACACTGACCATTTGAGCCTCTTCCTTCGGGACCTCAAAAATGTAATATTTTTCTAAGTAAGTAAAAATGCAGAGACTCAGGACACCCCTCCTAAGTAGCTCAAGGCACGGTCCCTGATAGAGGCTAAAGCTCGGGGCGCGAAGGGGCCCGGGGGCAGCCCCGCAGCCCCGCTGGGCCTCTCCGCGAAGGGCCCACACGAACCTGCGTAGAGGCGAACGATTCCAAGCTGGGAACAATGACAACAAAAAATGAACTTTGTTGGTTTCATTCCTGCAGGAGGGGCCTAGAAAAATCCATTTACTAGGGGATGAGGCCGGCCAAGAATGGGGTCTTGGCGAGGCAGGCCACGTCCATGGGTTGGGTTTTAGAAGAAGTCACATCCTGATACTAGGAAAATGTGGCCACGTCGCCGCACCCCGCCCTCACAGGGCCCCCCAGCTTTGGGCGTGGGCCAGCCCCGGATTCAAGCAAGGGGTTTTCTTGGCCCAACTCCATGGAAATATTTCCTTCGGTGGAGCAAAGAACTGCTTCATTCAACCGCCTGAGGCTAGGGAGGGGGCTGGCTTTACTGTGTTGACAGAGAACGGCAGAGGCCTGGGGAGGGGCCCTGGAGGAGAAAATGTATTCCAGGTAGAACAGGACTGGAAAGTTTGCTTTAAAAAAAAAAAAAAAAAACACCTCAAAGATTGCTGACAGTTGAAAAACTGCCACCCCACCCGAGAGGCTCCGAGAGAAGACATTTGTTTGCACTAGATTCCAGGGAGGACTACAGCCGGGGCCTGTCTGCTTAACGGCAGAGGGAAGGGGGCCAGTTCTGGGCACGCTTTCAGTTTAAACATTCGAGGCCTGGATCCTTGCAGAGCCTGCAGCCGGCCTCTCTGGCCAGGCCTGGTGATGGCGGTTGTGTCAGTGCTGACCCGGAACCTACCAGCTCACGGATGGAGAGACAAGGGCACGCCGGGGACCAGACAGTTGGGTGCCCCGTGCACAGAGAGGCAGTGTGCAGGTTTCGGGGGCACACGTCTTCCCTCCTTCACCGACCCTAAGTCCCTGAGACTCGGCCCAGAAGCTCATCTGCAAATGGGAGGCTTGCGGGGGGAGTGCAGAGTGTCAGCACAGACAGATGGGATGGTCCCTTCTACCGCCTCACGCCATCCAGGGCCCAAGAGAAGAGGAGAGACCAACCCAGGCAGAGCAGGGCGCGCAGGCGGTGCCACTGTGTGCGGCGGCCCGTGCTTCCCTGAGCTGGTCACACCTGTCACTCCCAGCACCTGGATGGAGAGCACGACCTCACAGAGTCACAAGGCAGGCTGCTGGCGCTCTTTCCCAGCTCTCGGGGAGACCAGCAGTCTGCCTGGTGGTGCAGGGTTTGGGCCCTGAGATCAGACCTCAGGTGCCAGGCGGCTTGCTGCCTGTGCGGCTTTGGGTTGGCTGTTTCGCCTCCAAACTTCACTTTCACTGTCTCTAGAATGGGGATAAATGCGTCCTTCGAGTGAGAAGGTTGAGCGGGTGGAGGGAACTGTGTACTGTACGGGGCTGTGGAGTACAGCGGAGGGAACACTGTCACTAACAGTGTGGCAACTGTGGAGGGAGCCAGACGGGGACTGGAAATATCGGGGCACCCTTTGCGAAGTGTGTGGGTGCCTGACTCTTGTGCTGCGTGCCTGACACAGAGACAAAATAACATCGAGTGTCAGCTGCAATTGAAAATAAGAGAAAATAAAGAAAATGCGTAAAAATAAAAGTCATCCTTCTGTTAAAAGTTCCCTTGCTCCCCCCCTTCTTCTTGTAAATCCCTTCTATTCTGTACGACCCTCAGCAGGGCCCTTCTACTTGATAGACAGGATGCTGCCCAATAATAAAGCCAATTAGAGCTTAAAAAAAACAAAACAAACAAAACCTGTGTTGTACCCACCACGTGTCCCAGCTGTATGAAATGGAGGGGTGGGTGAGGAGACCTTCTCGGTTTCAATACTGTTTGTGTTTATTTTATAAGAAGCATTCATTTCTTTTGTAGTTTTAAAAAATATACAAATCGAATATCACTGCCAGGCCGCGGAGCCAAGGCACGCCGAGGCCCTGCCGCAGACACGCCAGCTCAGGTCTCTGGTGCGCAGGGCGGCCTGGAGCGCGCTCTCTCCGACCTGCCGAGCCCCGCAGGCCGGCAGACAGGCCGTGCCGGCCCCGCCACCAGTCAGAGAGAAAAGAGAACCGGGACGCCCACACGCAGCCTCTTTGCTGAGCCTCGGGGGGGCCCCCAGCACAGCGGCCCACCCAGTGCCCTCTGTGCCCACCACCGACAAAGGCCAGCTCGCTGCCTTGGTCAGACTTCCTGACTCAGAGTCTGGGGCCTGTGATGCAGTTTTCAAGCCCAGTGGGAAAATAGCTCTTCCAGATACAAATATTTTCAGCACACGGGGCCTGCCTCCTCCCCCGCTTCCCTGGGGTTGTCCTGTACCTGGCGGGCAGAGCACCGCGCTCAGCGCCTGGCCAGGAGGCCGCTAGCGAGGTGGGTGGGCGAGAAGGCGGGCTCTGATGTCAGATCCTCACTCAAATTCCAATACCACCACTTACTAACCGTGTGACTTTGGGTGAGCAGCCGATGCCTCTCCGGGCCTCAGTTTCTTCATCTCTAAAGTGGGGATAAAAACGGTACCGGCGTCCCAGGGTTGTTGAGAAGATTAAGTGGCAGCAGAGCCTGGGTACCCAATAGACGCTCAGTACGGAGGCAGCAGCCCCCCACCCCCAGCAGACAGCGGCACTGCCCCCAGGGAAGGCAGCTGACAGGCCCACTCCCCACAGGCAGGCAGAGCAGGAACCCCTGCCACAGCGTCCGGGTCCAGGAGGAGCAGCTCCAGGCCTGGCAGAGGACAGCGGCGTGTCTCTTGGTCCCGAGAATCCCAGGATGGGGCAGGAGTTCAGGGGTCGCTGGGCGCTCTCCAGGCCAGCCCCTGCCACGTGCCATGTCTAGAGGCAGGATGCAGAGGCATCCTGCAGCCTCAGCCCCCAAAAAGTTTTGTTTCCCCTTTTGGGGGTAATTCACCACCTGGGGATAACTTGACCTGGCTCGGTGGGGGCGAGTGCAGGTCACCACAGGTCCTTTCAGAATGCCACAGGTCACCACGGTGCTTTGCACCCCCCCCCCTCTGGTCTACCAACTTGCTCGGGCTTTTGATCCACAACGCTTCGCCCTCCGCGGAGACACGGGCTCAGATGTTCAATATACCCTTTAGGTGTTTGCAGAAAGGATGATCTTAAAGGCGCCTGCCTTTAGGTAAACGGAGCTGCCCTGATACTTTGATAATAAAGAAAAGCAAACAGAAGCCGCCTTTCCGGGGCCTGCCTGTTCCCACTGGCTCCCAACCTGAAGACACCTCCCTCTTCATGAACTGGTGGGAGAGGGGGGCTTCAGTTGGGCCACTGGGACCCCCGGCCTGTTGAGGAGGGTCCCGCCCTCTTCACCCCACTGAGCCTCCATCTCCGAAATATGCAAAAATGTGAAAATCCTACTCACGCCACAGGCCAGCTCTGAACCCGGAACCAGACAGACTCAGACTGTGCCAGACAAAATGCCACCTGCATCATTCAGCGGACCCCTGAGGGCCACCAGCCACCGTGGGAGCCGGCCACGCAGCAGGTGACACCCCAGGCCAGGCACACTTAAAACCAGCTGCCTCCCCAAGAAATCAGCTGACATTTTTCACGTTTAGCCTGCACTTTGCCACCTTTAAAAAGTGAATTCCAGATAGTTTTACCCAGGCATTCATTCATTCAGTTCAAGAAACCCTTCCTGGCAGGGAACATCCTCGCAGTCAATAGCACTGTAATAGCCACGAGTGGTGTTGGGTGGGCACCAGACTTATCGCAGGGGGTCATCTTGTGAGTTATCCAAATGTCAAACCACCGTGCCGTACGCCTGAGACTACTATAATATTAAATGTCACCTGTAATTGAAAAATTAAAAAAAAATAGGACAATAGATGCATTGGAACATAAACCTAAACAAAGCTTCCATAAAGAAATAAATAATAACAATAAAGAAAAAGAAAGAAAAGAAGCACTGGGTGTCAGGGGCTGACCCCGTCTCTGGTGTCGGGGATAAAATGCGGGGCGGAGGACCCAGCGCCCGACCCCTGGGTGTTCGGGGCATGGGCTGCATCCCTTAGGCACCGGGCGGGGCTCCGGCGGCCTGGGCCCCATCTGAGGTGCACAGCAAGCCGGCCCAGGCCCTGAGAGCAGAGAGGGGCCCCCCACCTCCCTGGGGGGAGGGACCAACAAGCCGTAAATTGTCACCGAACTAGAAGGGCCAGCTGTGGGGAGGCTGGCCCCTCTGTCCGCAGGCTCTGAGTATCAGGAATTCTGGGACCGCGTCCTTTCCCGTCAGTCTGGCCTTAGGTACATTTCCCAGAAATCTCACTGTTTACCCTGCGGGGCCTCTCGCAGCACAAGTCCCCCCGCCCCGCTTTGGACTGGAAGTCACTTTCTGGCCGGCTCAGGGCGCAGGAATCTCAGAGCGTTGAACGTATGGCCACGTGGCCGCCCCAGAGATCCAAGCAAAACTGTCTGGCTGCCCGGCCTGAGCCATCCCGGAAAGGCTGCAGTGTCTACCCAGCCCCTGGCTTCGGGGGCTCGCACAGGGCCCTCACAGACGCCCCAGGCAGCCGGCGCAGACCCAGGCCGCAACCTGGCTGCTTTCCACAGCCCCAGTCAGGGCCCGGATTTGGAGAAACCCGAGTGGGCCTGGGCGGAGGAGGGCGTCAGGAAGTAGCCAGGCCACGTATAAGCAGCCAGTCCCACCAGGCTGGAAGATGAGCCGAGGGGCAGAGGGGTCCAAGTGATTGGCAAGCCCACTCGGGGCCCCCTCTGGGGAGGGGATCCCCAGGGAAGAGTATCCCCGTCAAACAGGAGGCTGCTACCGCCCGGTCCCAGGACCTTATCTGAAGGACACGCTGACCGCCATGGCCTGGGAGGGACCACAGCTGATGCAACGTGGACCAACAGGAGGGGCCAGAAGCCAGGCTCTCATTCCTGAGAGAAGCCCTTCCGTTTCTGGCGTCCCCAGCCCTGCAGTCTCGGATGAGAGCGTACCCCATTACTGCGCTCTTTCAGTACACGAGGCAGCGCTCCCCAGAGAACATAGGCTCAACAAATGCCCAGCTGAAGAAAGCAGAAGATAGGACCAGTGCCGGGGAGTCTGGGGGAGGGGACAGCCCCAGTGTGCCGCGGCTCACCCAGCGGGTGACAGGGGCTGGCCTCCCTGGGGTGCTTGCACATTCTCTCAGACTGTATTTATTTGTTTAGTTAGTTGTTTATTAAGACATCGGTTAATAATGTTATGTAAATTTCAGGCACACGACAGAATTCCACATCTGTGTAGTCTCTTGCACGCTCGCCACCAAAAGCTTAGTCTCCTCCTGGTACCAGGTACTTGACCCCCCTTTCCAAGTTCGTCCCACCCCCGCCCCCGTCCCCTCCGGTGACCGCCATGCTGTTCCTGTATCTATGAGGTTGTTGTGAATTAAGAGCCTAATTTGGGGTCCAGGAAGGCAGCCCTAAAGGCTGTGCCCCTCCCGCTCCAGAAATGTGTGAGGGTCTGTGTTGGGCCAGAAGACACTGCAGCCTTTCAGGGACACTCCTGGGCGGCCCCAGCCTCCGGCAGGTCTCCGGAAGGGGGGTGGGGCGCCCGGCCGAACCTGTTGCCACATTCCCGTGTTAAAGGCCACGCCGTGCCTGCATTTCAGGCCCCGGGGGGGAGGCAGCGTGAGGCAGAAGCAAGACGAGAAGAAGAGCTTTAGTATCTGCTCCCCGGCCCCTGGAGTCCATCAGGGTGGCCGCAGCCTGAAGGTTCCCCTCCCGGCGGCGGCGGGCTGGGCACCCAGAGCCCCCTGGGTAGAAGTCCACGCTGAGCAAGGCACAGATGCAGAACCGTGTTCCTCAAGACCAGGGTTTCGCACTTGAACCCGTATTCCCTCTAAAGAAAGTGGAAAGCCCGATGCCATCCCTCCGACTCCCAGCCAGGCTTCCCTTTTCCCCAGCAAGACCAAGCTCTGGCTCTGTCTGCGTTAGACCCTCATGCGCAGTCAGCTGCAGCTCTGTGACTCCCCCGCACCCAGGCCTGCAGCCCGGGTGGAGGTCCGTGGGCGTCTGGGTCCCAGAGGCCACACCCCCTACAGTGGGCCTGCAGAGTAAACAGTAATGCTTGATCAGGACCCTGTCACAATGGGCCTGTAGGACTTCTGTTTATTTAAGATGCACATTCTTGTACTGAGCGAGCGATTGGAAGGCTAATGTGGAGATGCCGCCCTCGCCCCCCCACCCCCAGGCCCTCCGGGCGGCTCGCTGCTGCGCTGCGGTGGGGACACGGCCTTCGGGAGGGCTCTCTGGCGCCCAGAGCAAACATGGCCACACGCGCAAGTCCCAGCCCAGCCGTTTCCCCTGGAAACGACTCCCGCTGCACGACGATGGGGGGCCACAGGGTTCCTGGGGCTTGTTTGTACCTCTGAACGGCTCCTCTACTCCTCACTTGGGAGGCGTGTGCTTCATCATGCCCATTTACAGACAGGGACACTGAGGCACTTCCCACACCAACCCTTCAGCAATACCGGGGTGGGGAGCAGGATGCTGCCCCCAGGACCGAGCTAAAGACAGGTGTGTGCCACGCCACAGGAAGTCACAGTAAGCGCTGAGGACCCCAGCCCCACAATGTCCCTGACACTGGGGATCTGTGTCAGCCTTTAAGGGTACACAAAGCTTGGGGCGATGCGGTCGGTGCCCACGCATTGCCAACCCCGGGACCACGGGTGGCGACGATGAAGCCGGCTGTGCCAAGCCACGGTGCGCCAGATTCTGGCAGACCCACAAATGGTTCGACACCACTAGACCATTCGAACTATCCCTTTTCAAAGCCACTGAGCAGCCCAGGATCCCACTACCCTGCCCCAGAGTCATCTTTCCATTTGCTCAAGGGATAAGCATGGCCAGCAAGAAATGCCCAAGAGGTTTCAGGAGGTTTTGGGGTGAACCCCGTGGGCGCCACACCTCCTCTGAGACTCGCAAATCCTCAAACTCCTTCCTCTGTCCTCAGGCTGAGCGGGAGAGGGGGATGGGCAACCTTCAGCCTCACCCTTCGCCCAGTGCAGACAACAGTCATTTGCAAACTAGCAAGACCAGGCTGGGGGCCTGAAAACTCCAGGCTGGAGAGGTCTTTCCTCTTCTTAAAGGAACAGAGCAAACCCAGCTGGAAGCAGCCTGCACCAAAGGCCCCCACCCCGGGGGAGTTAGTTCTGTTCACTTTCTGGGCTAAGTCACCCCACGTCTTGCTCCAGGCTGGGGCCTGGGAAGGGGCTGCCCCCCATCCGACACTACTGTGAGGAGGACTCTTTGGGGGTTCCCGGGGAACGATTTCAGCCTTCCTCTTACAATTTATTGTGACATTGGGGATCATGGCCCACTACTGTGTTCTTATTTTTACCCCCAAATCCTGCCCCACAGAACTTCCATTCTTCACTTTGACAGACGCCTCGGCTGGATACCCAGAGGCCCGGAGTCTCGCCCCAACTCAGCTCTGATGTGCAGCCTCAGAGAGGGGCCAGCCTCAGCGAGGAGGACAGCCAGGCCTTCCTCCTCACTGCCCCAGGGCAGTCGCTGACCTGGGGACTGCGTGAGATGCTCAGGGTCCACTGTGCGTGTCCTGAGTCACGTCCTTGTCTTTCCTGGTACCACTGGCAAGAGGCCAATCGCCAAAGGTCCGAGGGAAAGAGCACCGCTCCAGGTCTGAAGCTGAGTCAGGAATGAGCCAGCAGAGACCCCCAGGAACTGAGCTAGGGCCAGGAAATTCTCCCAGGTAGGACCTCTCCACTGAAGAGACTCCTCTGTCCTGAGACCCTTATCCCAATGAGACAAGCATCTCGGGCGCAGAACCTCCTCCCAGTGAACCCCAGTCTTCCCTTAACCAGCTTTTCTGTCTACTGACAGCCTCGTTGCCCCTTTTTTCCGGAAAAGCAAGACCCAGGGCTCTGCTCGGTGCTGGGGAACAAGAACTGCTCCTCCTGAAATAACACAGGGCAGGGTCCCAGCTGCTTTGTGTCTAGGAAGAGTCCAGGTCCACCTCCTGGGCAGGGAGTCGGCCCAGAGGGCCATGTGTGTGAGCGAGTGCGTGACTGCGAGCCTGCTTACATGCGTCAGGTTGGGAGCAATGCTGGCTGTGGCGTATGACACAGCTCAGACCCATGCCGGCCGGAGTAACACGCGCAGCTTGTCATTGTACCCAAGCACTGCCGGGACCCCCAGGAACGTGCCTGCACTGCTCAGGCAGCGCAGAGGGCTGAAGTCCGCCAGGAAATGGAGGATGAGGCTGAGCCACCCTTTGACTCCACCATCCCCCACCTCGGGCTGGTGATTCACTGGTAACCAAGAGCCTTGGGGGAGGGTCAACTAAGAGTCAAGTATCAATTCCTCTTGAAATGCAGAGTTTCAGATGGGGGAGGTGCAGAGCAAGGGCCTGGAGCAATGTTGCTGCAGCCTCTCACAAACACTGGAGTCTTGCACAAAGTTGCCCGAGGCCCGTAGATAACTCTTGAAACTGGGGATTGTGGGGGCCCGTGAAATCCCGAACCACGGCGAATTACGGTGAATCACAGCGAACTTTGCTACAGAGAAAGGGATCTGGGAAGCCAGGGAGTTAGGGCAGATTAGTGTGGCCAATTACAGTGCTAAAGGATTACAGCACAGTGGACCGCGGGCAAATGGCGGTGAACCACCAGCAACTCGTGGACCGCGGGCAACTGGCGAACCGCGGGCAACTGGCGGCGAACCACTGGCAACTCATGGACCGCGGGCAACTGGCAGACCGCGGGCAACTGGCAGACCGCGGGCAACTGGCGGCGAACCATCGGCACCTCGTGGACCGCGGGCAACTGGCGAACCTTAGCGCAGCACCTCCTGTCCCAGACTCGCACACACGGACAGTCCCTGATTTGAGTCTGGGGCATGAATTTCGCCTTGGCTCCCAAGCAGCCCCGCAGCCCACCTCAGCACAGCAGGGTTGTACTCTTTGTTCTAAGAGCAGACACACAGGTGCCTAACCTCAGACCCCAAAACTTAAAAAACCTAGCCCCCAGCCTAAAAGAGCTGGGTGTCACAGACTGCATTTTAAAACAAAACCTCAGGCCGGTGGGAGAGTCATTTCCAAAATGCGGGGCCAGGTGGGGGCCAGCCCCACCCTTGGAATTCAGGAGATGAGTTAGTCTTTCCAATCCTATCATTCTTTTTTTTTTTTTTTTTCTTGAAGGAACAGAGTGTCTCCAGGAAGGCTGTGGGGACAGCTCTGTGGATGAAGTGTAGGGAGCTCATTTCAGCTGGGAGGCCAGTTGTCACTCTCCTCGTCTTCTCCCACAGCCAGCATGGGAGGGTCACAGAGCAGACATAAGACATTTAGGAGCAGTCCCAGCAAAGCCATTTTGGTGACACTGTCTTCCCCAGACTTGGAGAAAAGTCAGTGTGATCAGCCACACTTTGCAGATCAGGGACTTTGGGGTTCCTGAGGGGGTGACTCTGGCACACTCTGACAATTAGTTGTGTTTTCAGGAACTGTACCACGGCATTTATTTCATTTACTTGATACAACAAACTAGAAAACAGGTCTTCAGCCCTCCCATCTTGGAGAATCCCAAACTGGCTCCTCTCACACACTGGTTGGGCATCAGGTCCACACAAACTGTAACAGAAAAGAACTGAGGGTACACATGGGCTTTCAGCAGGGGAACTGGATCTTTGGGACCCACGAACAATTTTGCTAAGGTAGGACAAAGGTCTGAAACACTTTCCACTGCAGTTTCGGTAAATCCTTATGCATGGAATTGTGTGCCGGTACCTCGCCATGAGGAGCGGCGGGTCTGAGAATCACAGAGACCCACGAACGGGGTACATGGAGGTGAATCGCAGTAAACTGTGTGGCAGAGAACTGCCTCCGAGCAAGGAAGGGCCGGGAAGTCAGGGCTCAAGCTGACTCGGTGTGGCAATCACAACGAGGCAGGGTGACGGTACTACGGACCGCGGGCAACAGGCGGACCGCGGGCCACGGGCTAACCCCAGCCCGATGGCAGACTGTGCTCTGCCCAAAATGGTACCTAATGATCTTGGAGAAGGCTGCAAGTGCCCACTTTCCTGAGGCCCCAAACTCAATTTCTCAGACCCCCAAGACTCAAGGAAGTTCTCACTCTCGGGGCGGACCCGCCTCAGGCAGAGTCATTTGCAAAACAGTAAGGGAATGCTTAGCCTCTCTGGAATTCAAGGGCTTTGAGTTCTTCTCTTCTTAAAGGAACAGGGCATCCTCCACAGGTTTTAAGGAGCTGCCTTAAGAATGAAATCTATTCAAGTCATCCTGGAGAGGTGTGGTTGTTACTATTCTAACCTCAGGCAGGATATGCACTGAGCAAACCCCAGACATTTTGGCGCACCTGGCAACTGGCCCTCCAAACCAGGAGAACGGCCACTCGCCACTCCAAGAATCAGAAATTTGAGCAAACGCCAGCAAAGTGTGGCATCACGGTGAATCACGCGAACCCTGCGCACAAACCGCAGTCTGGCAGATGTGGGGCAGGGAGACCAGAGGAACTGTGGTGAACCTCAGCACACGCGCAGGACTACAGTGCTGGGTGCTGCTGACCACAGGCCACTGGCAACCGTGGGCCACTGGCGAACCGCGGGCCACCGGTGAACCACGGGCCACCGGCGAACCGCGGGCTGCTGGCAACCGTGGGCTGACGACGAACCGCGGGCCGCTGGCAAACCTCTGGCCATGTGTGAACCGCGGGCCACCGGTGAACCATGGGCCCCGGGCGAACCGCGCGCCCCGGGCGAACCACGTGCCGTGTGCGAACCACGGGCCGCGTGGGAACCACAGAACCCCGGCGAACCACGGGCCGAGGGCGAACCACGGGGCGCTGGCGAACCATGGGCCCCCAGTTAACCATGGTCCATGGGAAGTCACCTCTTACAGACCAACAACTTTTGCAATCCCTGTTCAGGGGTTGAGGCATGAAAGTTTTTTCAATCTCTAGCCACTGGCAGCCCAACTTTGCACGTAAGCTCGGCGATCTTGGGGCAGTCCTGGGGGAGCCAAACCTCATCGGGAATCCCAAAGCCCGATTCTACAGTCCCTCAGGCCTGAAAGAGGGATGGGTCTGCTCTCATTCTTCGGGGACACTTTGCCCCTCCCAGTGCTCAGTCACTGGCAGACAGCCATTTACAAAGCAGCAGGAGGGCAGCTCAGTAATTCGGGAATATGGTAATTCTTTTGGTGGTTTAGTCTTTCCCGACCTGGTGGGACTCCTCTTAAAGGAGCAGAGGCTCTCCAGCAGGCTTAAAGGGGCAGTTTCAGGGCGAAATGTACCCATTCTCAGGAGCCAGCACGTACTCCTCCCACGCTGTCCCCGATGGGACCCACAGAGTTCTGCAGCGGCCCTAGCTAAGTCATTCTGGCTAAATCGTCTTTCCTCTTGCGTGGGGAGGGGCCGACATCAGGGGTCTGCTTCCTGTACACTCTCGCCAGGTGGAGTTCTTTATCGGGCAGCGCCATTTAGGACACAGACCTCGGAGGTGGGTCTTCCAGTCTCCGATTGAGCAGAGCTCCAAACTGGTCCGTCCAGTGCACGGAGAGCGCTGGGCCTCGCAGACCTGGGGAAACCGGGCAGAGGTCACAGCCTGGCTGCCGAGGATGATTTCACAGCAAAGGCCCGCAGCAATTTCCATGCCCCAGGCTTTTAGAAAATTCATGAGACACAGAGCAGCCACTAGGATGCAGGGGACACGTCCCATGTGGTGAATCACGGCACATGGCCATTCAAGGTCACAGTGCCACCAGTGCACCACGATCACGTGTGGACACCAGAGCACAGCCAGTGATGAGAAGCCAGGCACCCGTGGCACCACGAAGAGTGTGGGACCGTGCTCGGCACACCACGCGCCACAACCCTCGGCACTGCCAGGTAGAGTGAGTCCTTCTCGTTACCTCCCTGACGATTAGGAGTCTGGGGCCCTCACGGCCACCAGGCAGCCCCGCCAAGCATCTGTACATCAAGAGCCCCTCGGCTCAAGGGGGAAGTGTGGTGGACGAAAAGCACCCACATGGCCCCAGCCAGTACATAAGGACACTTCCCCAGTCCTCGGCGCTCCACAGGCCTCTGGTCCTGCCCCCCCCCAACATCCCCAGGCCCTCATCCTCCGACATTTTCAAAGCAGCTCGACCAGGTAGGGGGCTGGGAAATGTAAATCGTGTTCATCTGAAGCTCCTGTGAGTGCCTAGGAGTTGTTCCCCCTTCTTAAAGGACCACCTCCCCTGGGAATGTTCACTTCCTTTCGCTTCCTAGGCTAAGCCACCAGCCCCCAGCCTAGGCTGGGAGACCCCTCCCTCCCCCCCGCGCCCCCAGGCCATCCTCTCCCAGCTTTCCAGGCTCCGGATCTCTGGCCAGGCCTTGCTGCCTCCCCGGGCCGGGGCGGCCACATTCCTGGTGAAACCACTGCAGGAGGGTCCTCGGGGACCCCAGGCGTCTGGCCGCTGCCTGCTCTTCCATTTACTGTATTCTCGGGGGTCTTTACTGGATTTCACCGAATCCTCACGACGCTCCCTGGAGGTCTGTTTTTTCGTTTTGTTTGTTAGTTCTTCAACACCCTAGACACCTAAACCGGCAGCATGAGGGGACTTGACTTCCTGCAGTGGCTGCACTAAGGTAGGGTCCCAACACTGTGCCTGTCCCAGGCCTTGGTGCCCCTCAGAAGGTGAAATAGGGGATGCAGCCCCCCTCTCCCAGCACTGGAGCCTGTCAGCGGAAACTGGAGAGGGCCAAGGTGGGGCGTGGTCTGAGGCCACCGCTGAGGCGGTGGGCTGCGGCGGGCGACCGAGCTCTGGAGCGGGACGGGCGCGTGGCGGGTATGGCAAGATGGAGTCCCGGAACGGGAATTGCACCCTGAATTCTTTGGGACTGCAAATTCCAAAGATTTAAGTGGGCCATGAGGATGGAAGTCCTCCTGGAAGACCCCGTAAGAGAATCTGTCATGTGGAGGGTGCCAGTAGCCAGGATTTGATGAGTGACACGCTTAGGGGACCAAACCACTCCCTGTGGACAACTGAGGCACAGAAGCCTGGTGACAGAAAGACAGTTCCTCTTCCTGCGTAATCCGAGAGCTCCCGAAAGCCTCCGTGACGGTCCCCTGAGCCGCATGTCATTTAACTCTCCCAGTGGCACAATCAGGGAACTGTCATAATATTTTAACCTTTAAGACAATTACAGGAGTAACTCTTGTTTCTTGGTTTAAAAAAAAAAAGGAGACGAGCAAACAAGACAAAACAGAAGCGGAAGAACGCGGCAGGTGACCACGAAAAGTGGTATCTCTAAAGACCCTCCCCACCTGCTCCCCAGGGGAACCGGGTCCGGCTGGGTGTGTGGCATTCCGCTCGTGCTGCGGGTGGGAAGGCTGTCTCGGAGGGTCAAGGGGCACACTCAGTTTTAGGGTGCCCTCCCACTCTTTAAAAGACAGTTGAGCGGGGAGCTGGAAGGGAGGGTACTGGCTGGTACTGGGAGCCCATGTGTGTCTAGTGAAGGCAATTTATTCATCTGCTGAGGGGAAGGCAAACTTCAGAGAGCTTGGAGTGGAGGGTGAACCCCAAAATGCTGGGAGAGAAGGGGTGTTGCTGGCCTAGGAAGGCGCCATTTCCTCCTGAGCTAGTTCCCAGCCCCTCCCTCCCTCTAGCAATAAAGGAAAGCGTGAATAGTTGCAGGGGAGGTGGGGGCGGTGCTCCAGGGTCAGTCCTAAATGGAATGGCCCCAGGGTGCCAGCTTTTGCCCCACATCGTCCAGGGAGCTGGTTTGCAGGCTCCCCTTTAACCCAGAGGCAGCTGTGTTAGTGGGAATCACTCTTGAAGCAAGGATGCCTGGCGTGGGGGTGGGGGTGGGGGTGGGTGGGGAGGGCTGATGCCCAGCTCTATTCCCTTCTGCTCCCGGAGCCAGGAAGTTGAAATTGACCTAGACAAATGGAGACTTTATTTCTCCTTCCTTCCCAGGCTCTTTATCACCTCTTCCTCTCCCTCACTCTCTCCTCCACCCCTAACCCCAGAGCCAGGGCCTCCCTGGTCTTCCCTCCACCCAGGGAGGGCAGGAAGTGAGCCCAGGTACCCCCAGACCTGACATCCTGTCCCTCCTTCTTCCCTAGGGCTCGGCCACCGGGGAGTTAGTTGATGGGGAAGCTGTTGTGTTGGCTGGTTCCCACTCGTCCTTTTACATAGCTGTGTGGTGGTAGCCCACCATGGTTTCGAATGGGTACTCACTTGCCTTCTTTGGTGAAGGGCGTGCTCCAATATTTTGCCCAGTTTTAACTGAGTTCTTTGTTTTCTTAGTTTTAAGCTGTGAGAATCTTTCTACAGGCCAGGTGCAAGTTCTTTTTCAAATATATGTGTTGCAAATATTTTCTACCAGGCCGTGGCTCAAAAGTTTTTGAAAGAGAAGTGTTTAATTTTGATGAAGTCCAGTTGTCAATCTGTTGTGTGTGTGTGTGTGTGTGGTGTCCTAATTAGGAAACCTTAAACCACGCTCACAGAGGTCTTTTTCCTCCGTGCGGTTGTAGAGGTGTCCACGTTTGGGGTTTGACGTTTGGGTCCAGGGGCTACGAGGCATTTGTGTTCGCTGCACAGCACGCGCTGGTTTCCGCTCGCGGCCAGCCCACCGGCCCAGCTCTGTGTGTTCAAGACTGCCCTTCCTCCCATGACTTCGGCCCGCGCTTTTGTCGAAACTCAGGGCTGTGTGTGTGTGCGCCCGCGTGCGTGCGTGTGCGGGGAGGTGTCTGTTTCTGCATTCTCTATTCTGTTCCATTGGTCTATTTTGTCCCTCTTTCTGCCAATGCCACACTGTTTTAATGACTACAGCTTTATAATGAGCCTTGAGGTCGAGTCGTGGCAGCCTGTGGACTTCATTGGTTTTTTTTTTCAGAGTAATTTTTTGGCCAGCCTGGGTGAGTTGCCATGCGAGTCCTAGAATTAGCTTAGAATAAGCTTATCAATGACTATTGTTAAAAGCCCTGCTGGGATTTTGATCAAGATGGTGTTTATCTGTCGGTTATTTTGGGGGGAGACCACACCATCAAGACTTCCAATCCATGGCCAAAGTACATCTTTGGTTTTTTTTCACCTTTAATTCTGTCTACAGTTTTGTAGTTTTCATTGTACCAGTCTTTCGCATCTTTTGTCAGACTTACCATATTCAGAAGTGTTTAATAAGTACATTTTTAAGATTTTACTTATTTAATTTAATTTTCTTTTTAAAAGATTTTATTTATTTATTTTTGAGAGGGAAGGGAGGGAGAAAGAGAGGGAAAGGAACATCAATGTGTGGTTGCCTCGCACACGCCCCACACTGGGGACCTGGCCTGCGACCCAGGCATGAGCCCTGACTGGGAATTGAACTGGCGACCTTTTGATTCGCAGGCCAGCACTCAACACACTGAGCCACACCAGCCTGGGCTAATTTTATTTTTTGATTTAATCTGTATTGTGTATTTTTCATCAACGCTTAGTCCTCTTATACCCCCTCCCCCCAGTAATTAACATATTTTGATGTTTTTGTCAATGGAATTTTAATTTTGATTCCTGATTATTTGTTACTAGCAGACAGAAAAACAACTGAGTTTTTATATTGATCTTGCAATCTGCAGTCCTGCCAAACTCGCTTATTAATTCTAGTAGCTTTATTGTGCCGGATTCTGTGAGATTTCCAACATAGATGATCAGGCCATCTGCAAATGAGGACGGGCTTACTTCTTCATTTCCCATCTGAATGCCTTTTCTTTCTTCCTTTTCTTTCTTTCTCTCTTGTTTTGAAATAGAGAGGTTAGGAGGCAGGCTAGACCTCCCAGTACAATATCGCATACAGAGGTGAGAACAGACACCTTGTCTGGTTGTTGTTCTCGGGGGGGAAGCATTCAGCCCCCCATCATTAAATATGATATTAGCTGTAAGGTTCTTACAGATGCTCTTTGTCACATCGAGAAAGTTCTTTTCTTTTCCTTGTTGCTGTGAGTTTTTAACACAAATGGATGCTGAATTTAATTAAATGCTTTTTCTATATCTATTGAAATGTTCTCGTGGTTTTTCTTTCTTGTGCGTGTTGATGTGGAGAATACCAGTGATTGACCAGCAAGTGTGAAAGACACCCTGCATTCCTGCAATAAACTCCATTTTGTCGTGAATAGTTTCCTTTTTATGTGTTTTTTTTTAATTTCCTAAAAATGTGCTGGTGTTAATGATGGATATTGATTCACAGTCTTCTTTCTTGTAAAACTTTTATCTGGTTTTCATATTGGGTTAATGCTGGCCTCACAAATAAGTTAGGGAGTCTTCCTTCCTCTTGAGGTCTGTGAGTAGTTTGTAAAGAACTGGTATTATTTCTTCTTCAACTGTTTGGTGTCATCGTCTGGTGAAGCCATCTGGGCCTGGAGTTCTCTCCGTGGGAAAGGTTTTAACTATCGATTCAATTTCTTTTATATATATAGCTAATGAGGTTATTAATTTCTTTTTTCGATATTATGAAGATCTTTTCCGTATCACGAGTTGCAGAATTTCTATGTAGACTTATTATTCTGCATCCTTAGTATCCTTCATAGTATGAATATTCTTCATACTACGTATGCATGATATTCTCTTGTGCTCCTGTTCATAACTGCCCCTGGGCCACACTGCTGCCTCTGGTGCTGGTGTTCCGCCACCTCTGTCCTTCCTGGTGCTGGCGGTCCGCCACCTCTGTCCTTCCTGGTGCTGGCAGTCTGCCACCTCTGTCGTCCCTGATGCTGGCGGTCCGCCACCTCTGTCCTTCCTGGTGCTGGCGGTCCGCCACCTCTGTCCTTCCTGGTGCTGGCAGTCCGTCACCTCTGTCCTTCCTGGTGCTGGCGGTCCACCACCTCTGTCCTTCCTGGTGCTGGTGGTCCGCCACCTCTGTCCTTCCTGGTGCTGGCGGTCCACCACCTCTGTCCTTCCTGATGCTGGCGGTCCGTCACCTCTGTCCTTCCTGGTGCTGGCGGTCCGCCACCTCTGTCGTCCCCACCGGTGGTGGTTTGTAGTTCCCATCTGTGTCTCCGAGTCAGCCGGGCTGGGTTAACCGTTCTCTTGGTCTTCCAGGGAAGCAGCTTTAGGCTTCATTGTCTTTCTCTATGGTTTTCCTGGTTCAGGGCTCACGGGCTTCTCCTGTGACCTCAGCGACTCAGTCACTTCCCCTCCGCTCACTGTGAGTGCAATCTGCTGTTCATTGTCCTTGTTAATTTGGAAATGGAAGTCGTTGCTTTTAGACCTTTCCTTTTTTTTAAATTTTTTAAATTTATTTTTAGAGAGAGGAGAAGGCAGGGAGGAAGAGAAGAAGAGAAACATCATGTGTAAGAGAACTGTCTATCGGCTGCCCCTCACACGCCCCCAACTGGGGACCTGGCCCACAATCCAGCCATGTGCCCTGACTGGGAATCGAACTGGTGACCTTTAGGTTCACAGGCCAGCACTCAGTCCACTGAGCCATGCCGGCCGGGGCATAGACCTTTCTTCTTTTTAATACAGGCATTAGGTGCTGTAACTTCCCGCCTTAGTACAGCTTGAGAGACATTCCATAGACTCTGATATTTAAAATTTTTTCTTCAATTTAAAATACTTTCTACTTTCCCTTTTTATTTCTCTTTAACCTGTGAGTTATTTGGAAATGTGTTATTTAGTTTCCAAGTGCTTGGAAATTCTTTTCTGTTGCTGCTATTGAACCTAATTCCACCATGGTCAGAGAATAGACTTTACGTGACTCGTATCCCTTTAAATATACTGATACTTGTTTATGGCCCAGGATACGATCTATCTTTATAAATGTTCCATGTGCACTTGAAAGGCATGAGTATGTGCAGTTGTTGGGTGGAGTGTTCTATAAATGTGAGTTATGTCAAGTTGGCTGATAGTGCCATTCGTGTCTACTCGATCCGTGCGGACTCTCTGCCCACTCGTTGTATCAATTACTGAAAAGGCAAAATGGAGACACCCAACTCTAATCTCAGATTTGGCTATTTATGGTTCTCAGTCTTTACTTCTGTGCTTTGAAGCCCTGTTATTAGAGGTACAATTTCTCGAGGTTGTTATGTCCTCTTTTTTTCTTTTTTTTAAATACATTTTATTGATTATGCTGTTACAGTTGTCCCATTGGTTGTTATGTTCTCTTGAGGAACGGTGGCATCTTCATCGTAAAACGAACTTCATCTGAGCCCTGGGGCCTGTCTCTGCTCCAAAGCCTGCCTGTCCCACGTGACCACGGCCACCCGAAATCGCTCGCAACGAGTGTAGCCGTGTCTGCCTTTCTTCACCTTGTTTGTGCCTGTGCTCAGGGTGTGTTTGTCGGGGGCAACATTGGGGTCTTTTTTTTTTAAAAGATTTTATTTATTTATCTTCAGAGGGGAAGGGAAGGAGAGAGGGAGAGAAATATCAATGTATGGTTGCTTCCTGTGCATTCCCTGCTGGGAACTGGCCTGCAACCCAGGCATGTGCCCTGACTGGGAATCGAACCATGATCTCTTTGTTCACAGGCCCGCGCTTAACCCACTAAGCTACACCAGCCAGGGCCAACATTGGGGTCTTGCTTGCATTGTCGATGGGGGCGCTCTCACCACTGCCACTGAACGTGGTTACCGATTTCACCTAAGTTTCACACCAGCCATCTTCCTGTTAGCGTTCGATTTGATCCAGTGGTTCTTTGTTACCATTTTCCTCTTCTTTTTTTCCCCCTGTATTCTTGGAATCAACTCTGATGTTTATTATTCCAGTCGATCTCCTTTGGGGACGTGCTAGCTCTAACTCTTCGTTCTGTTATTTCGCTCATTATTTGAGATTTATAGTATTCACCATTAACTTACCACGACTGACCTTCAAGTGCATATCGCTTTACACCCAGTGTGTGACCCTTTCACATAGGACTTCGACTGCTCCACCCCCAGCCTCCATGCTGTGGTCGCGACTTTTACCGTTGCATACATCAGAAACACTACGACACATTAACGTTTCGATTTTCGCTGTCGACTATCTTTTAAATACATTTAGCAAACACAACAGCAGCCTTCAGTATGCACCCACGAAGTTACCCGTCTGGGTATTCTTTCACTTGTGGAGAGTCACGTTGCTCTCTAATACCTCTCTCCGCAGGCCCCGGACGTGACGTTTCCTGGGGTGCGGATCTGTCGGCGACGAATTCTTTCAGCTCGTGTCTGAAAACTTAGTTCACCTTTGTTCTCGGGAAGCTATTCTCACACAACTGTTCTGGTTGTTTTTCCTCCCAGTGTCTCCCAGGTTGCTGCTCTGCCATCCTCCTGTCTGCCCTGCATCTAGTAAGACCTCTGCGTTCGTTCTTAGTCTAGACCTCTGCAGTGACATGTCTTGTTGCCTGGGACTGTGTTTAAGTTGTTTGTTCTTTATTACTGTTTTTCAAAGAGTTTATTTATGTATTTTTAGAAAGGGGGGAAGGAAGGGAGAAAGAGAGGGAGAGAAACATGGATGGGAGAGAAAAACATCGAAATGTTGCCTCTCGCACGCCCCCAACCGGGGGACCTGGCTCGTAACTCAGGCAGGCGCCGTGACCGGGAATCGAACAGGTGACCTTCCGGTCTGTGAGACAATGTCCAGCCCAGGGAGCCACACCCGTCAGGGCTTTAGGACTGGTTTTAAGCTAGTTCATTACGGTATGCTTTGGTGCAGTTTCTTCCTTGTTCTTGTACTTAGGGGTCACTGAGTTCCTTACGTCTGAGGGTTTATAGGTTTCATCAAATTTGGAAAAATTTTGGCCATAACTTCTTTTTTTAAGATTTTATTTATTTTTAGAGGGAGGAAGAGAAGGAAAGAAACATCGATCGGTTGCCTCTTGCTCACCAGCCTCCCACTGGGGAACCTGGCCCCCAATCCAGGCGTGTGCCCTGACTGGGAATCGAACCGGCAAACGCTGGGCTTGCAGGGCGACGCCCAGTGCACTGAGCTACACTAGTCAGGGGCCATTACTTCTTTAAATATTTTTTCTGCCCCCCCCGCTTTAGAGTCTTCACTTACCTCTGTATTAGGCTGCTTGGAATTGTTCCACAATTTATTGATATTTTAATTTCCTGGATTATTTTCTCTGTGTGTTTCATTTTGAATAGCTTCTATTGCTAAATTGTCAAGTTAATTATCCTTTTGTCCGCAATGTTTAATCTGCCAATAACCTTACCCAGTGTAATTTTCTCGCACGCTGCGACATTCATCTCCGAAAGTTCAATTTGGTTCTGTTTTTGTGCCTTCCACTTCTCTACTTAACCTTCTGAACATATGGGAGACAGTCACAATAACTGTTTCAGTATCTCCTTCTGCTAATTCTAACATCTGTGTAAGTTCCACGTGGGTTTTGAGTAATGAGTCCCCTCCTTGTGGTCGCGTAGTCTCGACTCTTTGGAAGCCTGGCGGACTGTGATCAAGCGCCGGACCCTGCGCGTTCTGCCTTGTCCGTGTGCGTGCTCCGTGTCTTTGTCCTCCTACAAATATTCTGAGCTTTGTTCTGAGATTCAGTCAAGTTACCTGGAAACAGTCTAACCCTGCTGGATCTTGTTGCTATAATTTGCTAGGCAGGTCTGAAGCAGCCTTTAGTCCGGGGCTAATTATTTCCCGCTGCTGAGGCCGTGCCTCCTTGCGAATTCTAGTCCGTGTCCTGTGAACATGAGTTTTTCCAGGCTGCTGGGTGGAAACAGACACTATCCCCAGTCTTACGTGCATGCTGGGACTGCCCCCCTACTCTTTCGGGATGGTTTAAGGTGTGTGTGTGTGTGTGTGTGTGTGTGTGTGTGTGTGTGTGTGTGTGTGTTTAATTCCTGGGTCTGAGCATTTTGGTGTTTCCAACCTGAGGCCATTTTCTTCTAGGCAGGCACGCCAAGGATCCGGGCTTCCCCGCCCCTCACCGTCCTCCGCCCTGACACTCCTGTCTGCATTGGTCCCCAGCCTCCAGCACCTTCTCCTGGACACGAGGATGCTCCCAGCCCTCCCTGCCCTACAGCCTGGAAATCTCCCAGGGAAGTCAGCTGGGGCACTGGGGGCCTCACCTCATTTTGGTCCCAGCTCTCTGAGGGTCAGTGACTTGGAAACCCTGTGGTTCCTATATTTTGTCCGGTGGTTTTGAAGGCTTCGCACGGGAGAGTAAATCTGTTTCGAGCTACTCTGTGTTAAGCACAACACTGTGGACATGCCCCCTCGCCCCCCGGTGCCCACAGTGCCCCCATCCCCAGCGCCCTCGTTACGTAGCCCCCGTCCATCCTGACGGGAAGGCTGACCCATGGTGAGGCTGTGAAAACGGCCCCTACTGTCTTCAGAAAACCCAGACCCGGCACGGGCATGGCCTCTGGCCCTCGGGCATGCCCACCCCGTCCAGGCTCAGCTGCCCAGAAATCAGCAGACGGCCATGACGTTCTCAGCCGGACGGATGGATGGCAGGAGTGTGCAGATCCCAATGGGATGGGGCTGAGGGTGCTTGTGGGCACAGCAGGGCGAGGATGGGCCCCCCCACAAAGGAAACAAAAGCAGGAGGCAGCGGTTCTGTGGGTGCGGACCAGCAGGGACAGTGACAGAGATGTGGATGGGGTGAGGGTTGACATCAGCTACTCTTGTTCGTCCAACCAGAAAGGGGGACTGGGTCTGGGAGAGGCCTGGGCAGGGCACAGCTCCCCTGTCAAACGGCAGAATTCGTTCCTGAAGTTTCTTCCTGCTGCTGAGCTGCAGTGAGGCCTGGAAACCAGCCCCCTACCATTGTACACCCTGCGTAGGAGCCAGTCGGGTCCCCGGGGCCAGCTCAGAGCTGAGGCGGCGCAGGCTGGGCCTCCCGGGGCCTGGAGCCCGCACAGCCGAGCCGGGAGCTGCCGGGGTACCAGCTAATCCCCCTAAGAGGTTGGCAGGGTGGGTTCCTGGCCCCATTTTACGGAGTTCCCGCTCACTGAGCTAGCAGAGGGGGTGGACTGAAGGGCCAGCCTGAAGCCTCCGGGTGTTCCAGCCACGAGGGCCCCCTTCGCTGGCCTTCAGAGCTCAAAACCTCGGCTCCCCAAACTCCCTGGCTGAGGGGCGTCCAGACTTCCCCTGGGCCCCAGGCCCTAACGCACGGCCCGCTGCAGTGTGTCTGTGCCGCGCAGGTGCGCTGAAGACCTGCCCGTCTCCCCTCAGGCCGTATAAGTCCACAGAGCCGCAATCAATGTCCTGCTGGCACCGGAGACGGCAAATGAAAGATTGGAGGGGGGGCTGGCCTGGGTCTGCGGCAAGGGTCTGTCCTAAATAGGTCATGATGAGTCCCCAGCAGGATACTCTGTGTCCTGCAGCTTGAGACGTGTGGGTCTAAAATTGGAAGGTGCAGAGGTGGCCTTGACTTTTTCCGGCCTTGGATCATCCACACCCCGCCTTCAGCTGGGAAGGATCTGACAGGTGGTCCCGGCCCCTGGGCCTGTGTGCCTGGATTCCTGTGTTCTCAGCAGAGGCCCGAAAATAGACCAGGACATGACCGCCACGTCCGTCCCCAGCGCCCTAAGTCTGTGCGGAGCCTCGGGGCCCAACGTCCCTGTTCCCAAGCCTGCGAGGACAAGGGGGCTTCGGCGCCAGGCAGGCCTGGCCCCGTTTTTCCACTCAAGGACCTGTTACCCATGGTTTGGGGCAAACCAGCCAGGTCCTCTGGGCCCCACGCTTCTCCTTGGTTCCCGTCTTTTCTGTCCCTCGCTCTGTGGCGGGGCCTTGAGAGGCGTCCTTCTCCCGAACCCCGTAATGAGGGGGCCCTCCTTCTCCTTCTCAAGCCCCACAGATCCCACGGAGTTTCTCCCAACCACCCCCAGCACCCGGAGCCCTGCTCTGCGCAGATGGGCTCAGAAGACTGCAGTTGACTTGGGCCTGAAGCCGCTGCCCTTGCGTAGGAGTTTCAATGTCGCGGGCTGACACGCGGGGGCAGAGCCGAGGCTGCTGCTTTTCCTGGCGGAACTCGGGCTTCCTGGTCTTAGACTCAGGGCTGAGAGGCCCGGGGGCCTCTTCTGGGGAGAGGCAGGGCGTGGCCTGTGTAACTGCAGGCTGCACACACATGTCAGTGACTTCTCCTAGAACCGTGTGGGGCTGCCCAGGACACTGAGGCACAGAGCTAGGGGACAGCGTGCTCAAGTTCACACAGCCAGTACTGCTCCGATCCCACCCCGGCCCCGGTTCTGTCCCCCTCCGGAATGCGGCCGTAGAAACTGTTAATAATGGTTCCTTATCCCCAGCCTGGGGGCACCAGCTGCCGAGATGTTGAACAAGAGCTCCCTGGCGCCGCGTCCCATGTCCCAGGCTATTTTGGGTGTCAGGAATTCGTGCACATTTAGCACGTGGCCAGGCACTGAAGACGCTCTCCTGCCCCGCCCACCCCCGTCAGCCCACCCCCAGACCCTTCTGCACTGCCTGGTGGGCGGGCGTGAGGAGGGCGAGGGTCTCCACCTGGAAACCCTGCCCCTGGAGAAAGTCGGCGGCCCAAAGCCTGGCTCCGCCGGTCGTCCTCTGACCTTCTGTCCCTGGCCCGTGACCTCTGGACCTCTGGACCTCTGGACGGCTCCGGCAGGTCTCTCTGAAGTGGCGGCCTCCTTTATACCACAGAGCCGGCCAACTAGCTAGCCTTCTGTCCGAGAGGCTTGGTGGCTTCCGCTCTGCCCTAAGGTGACTCTAGGTGCACGATCAGTCCGTGGTCATCTCAGCCAGACCTCGCTTGCCCGTGCTTGTGTCCAGGCAGGGCCAGTAGGGGCTGCAAGAAAGGGGGCTTGGCCTGAGAGACCGTGCGCTTTCTCCACTAGGCCATCCCAAAGGCTTCTGACAACCCTCCAAGGAAGGTCTCCTGTCCTCCGTCCACAGACGGGGGTTACCAAGACCCCCAGGAGACCGGCTGTGCCCACAGTCTTTGAAATCAGGCCTACCTCTCTCTAAAATCCATAGTTTCTCTCTTTTGGAGTTCAAAAACGTCCACCTTCCAAGCCCTATGCTTCCTAGCAGACGGTCAAGGGCAGCACCAATGTGGTGTGCCACGCCCCGAGCTGTTTTCAGGCCCTGCTCGAGTCACGGGCGTCCAAGCACTTTCACTAGGTGGCAGGACCCCCCAAGGGTACCCCCTGCTCAAGAGGAGTGGGCGCAGCAGGGCGCAGACGGGCCCCACACCCTCCGGTTGCGGCCAGCTCCTCTCAATTCTGCCATCAGGCTGCAGGGGCTCAGCTGCGGAGGGAGCCTGTGCGGGGAGGCCCCTCCACCCAGGGGTCCCTGGAAGTCATCTTTGCATGTGGGAGATCTCAGAGAGCTGTACCGGCCTCCTGGAGGGGCGCCAGGTTTGAAAAGCAAACCATTTCAGAGATTTAGAGGTCAAAGATTGAATCGAAGGCCACCCAGCTCACGGCCCCTCGCTTTACTTGTGGGTGAGGGGCAAGGGTCTCCCCCGGGGCACCCAGTTCAGGGACCTGACACCTCCTTGCAGGCGTCCCGGTGGCCACGCCTCACTGCCCTGTGCTCATCTTCCCTGCAGGACCATCTGCGCAGACAGCTCAGAGCCTCCGAGTGTCCTCCAACCCCCAACAGAAGGACTCTGAGTTCACCCCTCCACACTGTCACCCTCTGGACCCCCGGGGACAGCCGGAGAGGTGGGATGTCTTGGCTAGTCAGGAGGGAGCGCAGCTCCAGGGCAGGTGTCGGAGGAGAAGACCCCAGAGTGCAGAGACCGCAGGCCCACCGAGGTCCTCGGGGTGGGGCAGGGCTGTGCCCCCTCCAAGTGGCCCCAGGACAGACCTGTTCTCCAGGAGGCCACTTTGCTCGCACACAAGGGTTCAACCGACACCAAGGGTTTAAAGGAGAACTTTGATTTGTTTTGCCTTCTAACAAAGGGACCTTGGCAAGTGCTTCTCCCAGGCTCGGAGAGCCCCTGGAGGGGGCTGGGGGGCTCCCCAGGACAGCAGGATGCGGGGTGCTGCTGGGAGGCCCTGTCCCCAGGACCAAGGGGCCCTGCGGCTGAGGGATTGGCCGAGGCCTTCAGGCCATATGGAGGCCCCACCTCCAGACGTGCCTGGCTTGGGTTTCCCGGCCTTGGGCGCTGGAGGCCACACAAAGATGGTATTCATGGCGAAGCCTTAAAGTCTCTCCGGAATGAGGCAGGGTTTAAATAAATACATAAGAAAGTTGGAGGCTGGGGCCCGACTGGGCTTGCCCGGGGGTGGGTGCTGGTAGCTCTGAGAGAGAGAAGGGGCCCTTCCCTCCCTAACTTCATGCCGAATCAGTAAGAATGCTTCTTCTGTGTCCATCCATGGGGGATCTCCATGCCCCCCACTTAGCGACAGGCATGAGAGACTTAGGTGTATTGATAACTCTAGTGACCAACACCCTCTGTCCAGGTGTCCCGCGAAGACTCGTGCCTTCCGGCAGGCCGAGGGAGGCAGGTCCTGGGTGCGTGTCTCGCACTCACACAGCAGCCATGGAGCGGGGCCTGCGCGGGCGCTGGGCGTGTAGGCGCCAGGGGCCCCGAGACATGCGAGGTCTCGGCTGTCATCCAGGTCGGGGTCTGGACCAATCAGAAAATGAGATGAAGCGATCTCATTTTCTGCTGCAGAACTGGGCCTGGAAGCTGCATGAGAAAGCTACTCGGGCCCACCCCAGGTGCCTGGGTTGGTGCAACGGGCACCATCAATTCTGCTTTCTAGGTGAAGAAACTGAGGCAAGGAACGGGAGGGATGTGTGCTAGGAAGTGTAAACTAAATCCTTCCCCCCCGGACTCGGACCCTTCTGGTCTGTGTGTGCATGCTGGGGGCAAGGTGGGGTGCTAAGACTCAGGACCACCCTGCAGCCAGCCCAGCCCTAGCAGGAAAGGTGTCTGAATGAACTTTGGCTTCTGGGAGGAGCCTAGGCAGGGGGCCCCTCGTGGGCACTCTGCCGGAAGCCCATGGCTTACTTGTAATGTGCTGTGAGGATGGCCAGAGGACAGGGCAGGCAGCCCACCAGGCCACGTCGCCGCCCCTGGACCAGGACGCACTCAGTGATGAGCTCTACCAACAGGAGAAACAGAACCTTCTTCCCGTCCCCCTCGGTGGGAGATTTGGAAAGAGCTGGGGCGACCCCCACCCCGCAGCACGGAGCCGCCTCGGGAACAGGAGGGGCGGGGAACGGGTGTGGCGGAGGAAACGTGGGGGACGTTTTGGTCTCCTCTCCACCGGGTAGGACCACATTCCCCTTGGAAATGGAATGTGGTTGGAGAGACTCCACCTCCCCAGACCTCAGGCGCAGTACCGTGCTTGAAAGGGGTCCTTTAAGAAGTGCAGGCAAGCACCCAGGAGGGTCAGCTCTGCCCAGTGCTGATAAATGACCCTCCAACACGGAGAGGTGGGTGGTCACGGTCACTCGGGACTATGACGCCATGGAGCGGGCTTGGCTCTCGAAAGGACCTCCGAAGCCAAGGGGAGCAGAGGCAAAGGGCCTCCCTCCAAGTCTGATATTAAGTTTAAAAAATGTACATGAGCGTTGCTCTCCCTGCCCTTCTATTGCCTCACTAGTTTTAATCTTTTTAAAAATCACACGCCATTACCGAGTGTAGATTGGGGTGACCTTTTTAGGAATAACCTTTCAAACGCCCTTTTGCTGTTTCACTGAAATGGATGGGGTGTTTGGGGCCTGTGTTTTTTTTTTTTTCTTCCTTTGGCACCATTTGTAATTGTAAAAAATTGCAGCGACCTCTTTATCTGTCATTAGAGAAATGGCTGGATGAGCCACGGTGACACGCATTTACGGAACACTGTTTTCCATCCCCCTGACAGGCGGGCGGCGCCGACGGCAAGCTCGGGCCTGGGAAGCTCAGAGCCGTCGTGGGGAGCGAAGAGAAGCTGGAGAACCGTGTGGGCTGGAGGACCCCATCTGTTGAAAAGCGCTCCCGTGTGCGTATTTAGTTAAATGGTTGTTTATGCTGACACATATTTGGAAGGAGCCACAGTGACCGAGTTCACGGTGGTGACTTTTGGGGAGCGAACATTCCTCTGTGTTCGAATAAGGTAACACCACTCCGCCACATCAGCACAGAGGTTAGAAACAAATCCCCCCGCCTTTGGGTGAAATCACAGACCCAGGAAAGTGCCTCCCGTGTGTCCTTTGGGTTCTGGCCGCACGCCTGTCCTCGTGGCACCTGCGTGTTCGGGTTGACACGCACACCCCTGGTGTGTGGCCTGGCCACAGGATGCCTTGGAGGGTCCCCAGCAGAGCCACCCGTGCTGGACACGGACGAGGGAGCTCAGGGGCCTCTATCTGCCATCCAGCCGGGCGCCAGGGAGGCCGCTGGCCAGGACGGCCTCCGTTCAGATGGGCTCAGTTCCCCCCTCCCTTCTGGAAGTGGGTGCACGGCAGGGCGGATGCCTCCAGGAGTCCCCCCGAGGGAGACAATGGACCCCATTGTCTGTGCCGGGGAGAGTGTGGTCCCTGCCCCCCAGCTCTCGTTCAGCATTCATGACAAAGACACTGAGCTGTAGGAAAACTCACTGTCTGGTCTCTTCCTCACTCTCCCTCAAGACCTTCTCATCCAGCCACCTCTGATTTTTGTCAAGAAGGCCGGGGGAGGTTGTACCAACAGGCTCCATGGGCCGGGCTGGGCCAGGGCAGAGAAGGGGGCCGCCCAAGCCCCCAGGACTAGACGGGCAGCTGAAACTTCGGGTACCGAGATGGTGCCAGGACACAGGCCCCAGGATCCTGGGGAAGGGGCCGGAAGGCAAAGAGGAGGGCGGAGAACCAGACACCTGGGTTGCCAGGAGTGCTTGTGTCCCAAGGCAGGGTAAATGGCCCCATTTCTGAGGGGGAAAATACTTTGCTGATGACAAAGACCAGATGAGAAGCAAAAGAAGCTGGCTGTCACTGACAGTGTTGGCCGGTCGCCTGGCACGAGGGGAAGGCCAAGGGCGGAAGCCCAGGCAATGGCCACAGGAAGGAGTGGGCAGGGGCCGAGGCCAGGAGACGGGGCCGGGGCCAGGATTGGGAAGCAGGTGTAGAACAGAAGGGGGTGGGCGGTCAGGGCCCCCAAACCCACATCTTTCTAGACTTTGGGCCGCTCACTAGTGTCTACGGCCAGGGTCCAGCCCGCCTGCAGCGCCCGGTCCCGGGGTGGGGCCTGCCCGAGATCTCCAGCAAGAATAAAGAAATCAAGCCAGCCTTAATTAAGTCGCGTACAGGGGCCGGGGGTCTGGAGGGGCCGTGCCACCTGCCCGAGGCCCTCATTGTGCACAGCTAATCCTGTCCAGGTGTCTGCTGGCAGCCCCTGATCAATTAGGCGCTGCAATTGAAGCTGAGTGTAATTAATTATTCAATTTTGAGCTGTTCCAGCTTAATGCGTCTGAAACGACATCACGCAGCCTCGGCGTTCTGCAGGCGGGGACAAAAGGCAGACGGGTCCCAGCACAGCCCTGCCCCTGACCTGCTCTGAATCCGCACTAATCCTGGGCCCCCCGGCAGGGGCCCACTCACCTCCACGCCCTGAAGTCACAGCAGGTGTGCAGCCCGCACGTGGGGCCACTCGGGGAGCCTCGACCCCGGGTCACGGACCCCCACCCCCAGCCAGTGCTCTGTCACCAGCCCAGTTCACAAAGCCCCTGAGAGGGGCCTTGTCCCGCCCCCGCATCTCTGGCTGAATTCGCAGATCCAGCTCCACTTAGAGCCGCCCTGCAGGTCTTTCTGCTGTGGCCACCACTCTGTCCCTGGCGCGGGGGCGGTGGGGGGAGATGGGGAACTGTGGCCCCTCAGGAGACAGATGAGGCCTATGGGGAGGCTGGCGCAGGCACAGGGCCCATGGCTCGGAGGTGGAGGACGGGCTGCAAGCGTGGGCAGAGGGCCTCCTGGATGACTCATGGAGAGGGAGCGGGGGCCCTCGACCCACCCCGGTCTGCACAACCGAGTCCAGAGTCCAGAGAGCACCCTCCCCCTGCCCTCCTCCACCATGGCCCATACCCTCCCCCCTCACCTGCCCATCCACTGGCCCCAGCATCTACCGAGTGACCGCCTTCTTGCCTAAAACAGCCAGTGCCTGGCTCCCTGTCACCGTGCGCAAGTGCAAACCCCCGGCCTGGCCGCAAGGCCCCAGGGTCTCCCCCCCCAGTTTCCCTCCTCACCCATGTCCTCCCCCCTCTTTCCTCACACACTCGTCCCTGGCCTTTGGACTCAGGATGGCCTCCCCAGGCCTCAGAGCTCCCACCTCTACCTGCCCAGCAAACCTCTAATCTCTCTTTCCTCAGAGATGTGTTTGTTCTCCCCGCTCCCCACCCCCAGCAGGCAGCCACCACCCCCTACCCCCGCTCCCCCGTGGCCCCTCTTATCTCGATGCATCCTGAGCTTGCGGGCAGCTCGGGCGGGGGGCGGGGGGCCGGGGGCCAGCAGCCTCTCTCCCTCGGCTGTGTTTGCCCAGCGTCCTGCACGGCGCTTAACACATAATGGACCCTCCAGAAAATGTTTGTTGAATGCATGAAGGAAGAAATTATTAAATCGGTCAAATTGAACTCATTATGTCCCCCCTTCCTCCTTGCCAATAACGGAGGCCTCGCCCGCTGCAGCTGGGATAATGGTGTCATTATCGGCCACTCAGCCCGCCCAGCTGCATCGAGCCATTTTCGCCCTCACGCACAGCCCACAGCCAGTGGTATTGTCCTGGCCGGCTCCAAAGACCCCCAATCTTGCGTCTTCCTCCCCCCACCCGGGGCGCAGCTCAGGCCTCATTGTTCCCCCCTGAGCCTCCGCCTGGGCGGCCCTGCCTCCAGCATTACCCCCCACCCCCAAGGCAGCCCCCAAATGGGCTTTCTGATGCGCAAAAACTGAGAACCTCTGCGCCGTAAAATGGGGCTCCACCTGTGGGTGTGCACCCCAGGGGAAGGAAACCGGGGAGCTGATGGATTGCTGTGCACCCAGCGCCCCTTGTCCTCAGGAGCCAAAGGGTGGGAGCCACTCAGGTGTCCACGGGCAGGTGAACGGACGCACGGGATGTGACAACGGGACGTTACTGCCTTGAAAAGAAAGGAAACTGACACGCTGCCACATGGGTGGACTCGTGGACATGACACTGAGGGAAACAGCCCGTCACAAAGGTCAGATCCTGCAGGCCCCAGGTGTGTGGACTGCCGGGAGCAGTCAGTCCCAGGCAGCGTGCGGAGCGAGGGGCGGGGGGCGGGGATGGGGAGCTGGCTCGTGGGGATGCGGCTCCAGTCTGGGGGAGGCGGAAGAGTTCTGGGGACGGGCGGTAGTGACAGCTGCACATCGATGTGAGTGTGCTAACACCTCAGCCGTGCACTTACAAATGGTGGCAACGGTCCATTTTATGTTACGTGTATTCTACCACACGTTTTTTCAATCTTCAAAAACAAAAAACTTAAAAATGCTCAAGTGACATCATAGTCCCTCACAGCTGCCCCCACCCACTCTCGCTCCCTCCCACTGGGCCCCCTGGCCGGGCTCGGTCCTTGACCCTGGCTCCCTCCAGCACCCTCCCCTCTGGGCGCCCGTCTCCCCTCCCCCGGCCTCTGTTCCCTGTTCCCTAGAAACCTGCCCACCCCACCCAGTGTGCCTGTTGGGAGGGCTGGAACCTGTTCTGTCTCTCTCTGTCCCCCCAGGCCTGGCAACGCTGGCTAGCAATACAACACTCTGTAAATACTGTGAGTGCAGGAAGGAAGGAAGGAATGCTTACGTGTCCATGGGCCCCCAACCTCCACGTGGCCTCTCTGCTCTCATGACCTCTGGCTCCCCAGAACTCAGGGCCCCCATCCTGCCCAGGCCCCCGAGGGGAGGGGCCAGGGGCCCTTAGAGAAGGGAGACTTGGCTTGTGCTCTGGGCCGTGGGACAGTGGCCTTGAGGCTTGGGAGTGAGTCCTGGGGACAGCACCCCCAGCCTGGGCTACACCCCAACACACAGGTCCCTCATTCTCGGGGTCCCTCCGCGGAAGAGCAAGAGTGTCCCTGGTCACCCAGGTGGGGCGCTCTTGCTGGGCGGGTCCGCCCTCCGTGTTGCTGACTTTTCACTTGTCTGTTCAGAGGGAGAGCCACTTCGGGGCCAGGTGGACTGAGCCTCAGTGTCCCCCGGTAAAACGGACTGCAGCCTCGCGGTGCGATGGGATGGTGGCCGCAATAGCAGCTGCTGCCATCTGGGGGCTCTGTCCCCAGCAAGCGCCGCGGAGAAGCCGCAGAGCCGAGGCCCAGAGTGGAGACAGGCGGGAGGCCAGGCACTCCGGCGGCGGGAGGCGCCAGCATGGTCAGCGCGGGGCGGCACCCGCTCACCAGCGTCCACCGGGAGATGGGGCCCAAAAGGCCGCAAGGGCCAGACTCCGCGTCTCCGGAACCAGACACGCCACGGCCTCCGGAGCAGGGGGTCCCAGGCACGCGCCGCAGAGCCCGGGGAGGAGGGCTCTCCCTCCGCTTTTGACACACACCCGGCGGCCCCACGGCCGCGGACCTCGCAGGGCCCGCTCGGGTCCCAGGGAGCACACACACAGGCAGCACGGGCCGGGGTTCCACCGCTCGGCGGCGTCCGACGGGGGAGTGGCGCGCGCCCTGAGACCGGGTGGCCTTGACCCGGAAGTGGATGAAAGGGCCTCTGCGCGGTGCGGGGCTCGGGTCTGGGCCAGTTGCACGGGTGCGTCCGTTTGGTGAACACGCGTCAGTTGGCACATCTATACCAGGAGCACCTTTTTGTGTCTATATTATGCTTCATGGTTAGTATTTTATAATTTCGTTTATTGATTTGAGAGAGAGAGAAACATCAATTTGTTGTTGAACTTTTTGTGCATTCATTGGTTGATTCTGGTGTGTGCCCTGACCGGGGTTCGAACATGCAACCTCGGTGCATCGGGATGATGCTCTAACCAACTGAGTACTTTATGCTTTAATACAAAGAAGGAAGAAGGGGAGGGGGTGGGGGAGACCTAGTCAACCAATGTGGGCCCATCTGGAGGGTCTGACTGATTGAGGGCAGGGAGGCTGTTTCCAGGAGGGGCTACCGAACTTTGTCTGAATCTTGAGGAAGGGCAGGGAGAAGGGGTCAAGCCACCAGCAAGGACCCAGCTCTCTGCAAGGTGCTGGGAGGTGCTCGTGAGGCCTTCTACAGAACCCAGCCTTCTAGCTGGAAAGGCTTCTGTACAATTAAAAACCGTTAAATTGGTCCATTTGATGTTGTGTAACATATCTGACCACAATGGACACACCCGGGTGGCTGGGCTTGCTGAGCCCAGAGTCTGGCTCCGCGAGGGAGGCTGAGGGAAGCCTGGGCGGGGCGGCCACGGCCGGGCAGCTTCTCCGTCTGGGGCGGGATTGGAGGGCGGGCCGCCGTGCCCGCTGTGGCGATAGTTCAGAGCGGGCTGTCAGCCCCAAGCAGGCCCTGGGCCTGGCCCTGCCAGGGAAATACTGGGCAGGCAGAGGTGAAGGTCAGGGACAGAGAAGGCCACAGTGACAGCCTGACACACCCCCTTGGCATCGAGCCAGTGTTTCCGATCCCCGCCTGTGGCTCCAATTCCCGGGAAAAGCCAGGTTTCCGTGATTGAGCCTCGTTCTCTCCGTCTGCGGCACGACGGGGCTGGAGCTCCGTGCCCGGGACCCTTGGACTCGCGTGTGGGCAGGGGCAGCCAGGCTGCCCTCCGGACTCTGATTCCGCTACTCGGCGCGTGCTCAGGGCGCATCCGGGAGCGCCTGGTGCCCAGCCAGCCCGCTCGAGGCAGCCCAGGGAGACGGCGCCGGGCTGGCACGCTCCCCGCGCAGTCTTGTCCAATTGCCTCCACGGCCCAGCTGATCCGCACAGCAACCACCAGCCTCAGGAAGGAGGCGGACTGCAGAGCGCCAGGAATTAAGCCGAGACTTTGCAAGTCCCTGCCCCTGCCTGCCCCGGCGAGCAGCACGGGCACCCATGCGCAGAGTGTCGCCCCACCCAACCTCGGCCCACGCGCTCCCGTCTGTCGATGAAAGTGGGGTCATGGGAAGGCAGGCCGCCCCCTCGGCGTGGTTCCTCCCCGGGCTGCTCCAGTGGTGACCCCGGGACCTCATTTCCCCAGAAGCAACTCCGAAGGGAGTGGCATCCCTGTACTGGGCGGGGCTGCCCCTTACACCAAGCCCTCGGCTTTCTAAGAAAGGATTTGGCTAACGCCTGTGGCAACAGCATGACCGCATGGCTTGGCCACGACCGCGGCTGCCTGTGTGGGATCCTCCAGGAACCGTTTCTCTCAGAGGATGCGGTCAGAGGTGGAGGGGCGGCGGGAGGCCGAGCGCTGGGACTGCGGTCAGCCAGCCCAAGGGAGGCGTGGACAGTCACACAGGTGGAGCGAAGACGGGGCCGGCTTCATTTTGTTTTGGATTTTTTTTAACTTTTTAATGATGAAATGTGTCCGGCAGACTGGAAGTCAGAGAGAAGGAAGGGACCTCCCCATACCCTTGACCTAGATTCACCAGCAGGATAGTTCACCCCTGGTAAACCGGGGGCCGGGGCCCAGCGCACCCCTGCCCTCTTGCTCTGACCCCGAACCCAGTGTTTCTCCGCCCTGGTCTGCTCTCTTCCGGAAGCTTTCTCTACGCCCCAGGCCCGTGTCCTTGGAGAGCTCTCTGTCCAGACGAGACCCCCACACATGCGCACAGGGTTCTCTGGAAAGTCCCTCCAAGTCCTTTGAGGTGGCCCCAGAACAGGTGGCATGACAGAGAGCGAGAGCTACTTTGGGCACCAGGGGACGGCCGCGTGCCACTGGACGCTGTCAGGGCCCAGCGCCGGTGATAAATGTGCTCAGGCCCTGACCCAGGCTTCAAAGCGGGTGCCCCAGGCAGCTCCAAACCCCCACTCCTGGCATGATCGGGTTTCATGATTTCTCCTGCAGCCTTGGTTACGGGTTAGCACGCACCTCCTCACTCCTTAATTATAGTTCTGGCATTCGGAAAACACACCGATACCTCTCCCTCCCCGGGCGCCCCACCTCATTCCTCCCCACTCCCAGGCGCTCTGAGAACCGCAGATAATCCCCAGGCGGTTTATGACTGTCCCCAACCCCTTCTCCCCTGAGCTGACCACATACTCATTGGCCCGTGCCCCTCAGCTGCCTTACAAGGTGATTCTGCCAAGAGACGCTACTTTGGGAAGTGTCAAGAGGACAGAGAATGTCAGGATCTTTTTTTATGTGCGAGGCCGAGCCGTTCCGGGGCCCCCCGAGAGCAGGTGGGCTCAGCCCGGAGATGACTGGGACACATGGTCTCTCCCCAGGGCGGGGCGCGGAAAAAGTAAGCCTGAGGCCTCTCTCTGGCTGGCGGCGACGGAGCAGATCGAAACGTGGAGGAATTTTCCCCTTCCAACTGCAGTTCTGCTTTCGGTCTGATGTCTGTCGACTAAATTAAAACAGATGACAGTCAGCCTCGACTGTGTCTCTGGGTGGAGAGGAAGGCCCAGCCTCCGCGGTGGGGAGGGTGACTCCTTCTCGGCCGCTTTCCTGACTGATGGCATCTCCAGGGTGGAAACTAGGGTCGGCGTCCAACCCTTCCATTCCTCCCCATGCCCCTGTCCACACAGGGGACACGGCGGGACAGCCGACGGGAAACTTCAGGGTGACCCGAAGTCCTTCGGAGGCCAAGAAAGAGACTGAGGGGAGAAACCAAGCCCCGGAGAGCAGGGTGGGGGCCTACGGGGCTCCTGGTGTCCAAGGGACAGTGAATTGACCCGGGGGCACGCCCCTCCCACGCTGCTTCCACTCTGGTCGTGTGAACCGGGCGGCGTGTCCACCCCACGGGAGGGCGGCCCTGCATTGCCTGGCCCCGGCCCCACGTTGCCAGAGGAAAGGGGGCAATGAGCACTCTCAGACTGGAGCGTGTGGAGGGCGCTGGGCACTGAGCAAAGAGGCGCCCAGGGCTGCTGGGCCGGGGGCAGGCGCTGCCAGGCAGAGGTCAGCGTGGAGGTCACCGTGGGAGCAGGAGAGACACCGATGTGCGTTGCGTCCCTGCTGCCCGACCATGCACTGCCCCTGTGGTCCCTCAAGGGGACAGAGTTTGCGTCGGGAGGGGGGTGGGCAGCTGCCGGGAGAGACCCCCGAGCGGGGACCCCGGGGAGCACATGCCTCTGCCACCGCTCCAGGGAGGAGCCCCCCACGGGGAACACTCCCGCTGAATCCTCTCCTAAGCCCACCAGATGGTTCACGAGTTCCTGCTTTTGCCACGAAACAGCAGAGAGGGCGGCCCAGGCAGGCGGTCTGTCCCTCAGAAGGCCGGAGGGGAGGTCCTGCGCCCCCCCTCCCCTCCCTCACAGCCCCCCACATCTAAGCCCCCAGGGACGGGCTGGGTGCCTTCCCAGGGCTCAGGTTCCCCCTGCCAGCTGCCGCCCGCCTCCCTGCCTTCGCCCCGGTCCTGAGCCGCAGCAAGGCACTGCACGTAGGTCACGCCGTCTGCCGCCGTTCCCCTCAGATCGCTGACAGAGCTGATGGCACCTGCTCTCCCCGCAGATGGCTGTAACCAGATCGGCCGGGAGCCCCCTGCCCTGTCCTGCCGGGCCCTGCCGGCACCCTAAAATAGCCTCCACGCGCGCATGGCATCCTCTGGAACGGGAGCGACCTGAGCGTTCAAACATTCCTGGCGCCTTCTGTGCGCTGGGTAGCTGTCGGTGAGGCAGGTGCTGCCGCGGGGCCCCACTCCCCGCGGGGCGCTGGGGTCAGCAGCGCACATGTCTGACATGGCTGGGCGCTGATGGCAGCGCCCCGTGCGCCTGGGCTAGGGGACGGGCCTCCACCCGGGCCGACATGACAAGGGCAGGCTGGCATCGGGACTGGCAGGAGCCCGGCTCCAGGGAGAGCCCTGACCCCAGCCGCCCCTTTCATAGAGAGGGAAACTGAGCCCGGAGGTCAGCGCTGTCGCCCAGGGAGCCGGGGATCCAGGCGTCCCCACGCTGCGTCCACTGGCCCTGCTCTGGGCCGAGCAGAAGAGTGGGCAGGGAGTCAGGGTGCCATGAAGGCCACCAGGTGGAAACGAAGGTTGTCCCTGGCTCGGCCAGAGCGGGGACAGGCCTTCGATTCCTGGGAATGGGCCCCGAAGAGGAAAGGCAGCTTGCGGCACAGGAAGGACCGCTGGGAGAAGACCCTCAGTGCATCCTGGGAGAGTCCGGACGCCCACCCTCAGCCCCGCCACCTAGATCGTGCAGAGGGGCCGGATCTCCATGCTGGGGGGCTGCGCAGGGTGGCGTGGGGACTCAGCAGAATCTCTAGACCCCACTCAGCACATCCCAGGAGCGTCTGGTTGTGACAACCCAAAATGTCTCTGGACACGGCCCGATGTCCCCTGGGGCAGAGTTGCCCCAGGCTGAGAACCCGGCTGAGGGTGGGAGTGACGCCTTCCTGCTCTGGGTGAGGGGCCTCTGGCTGCCCCCATCCGCCCGCCCCCACCCCCGACTCTCATCGCCTCTGCAGGCTCTGGGGTCCAGTTGCTGCCTCCCTGAGCTGGGGGCCGTGCTGGCCAAGGCCATGGAAGGCTCCGGCCTTGGCGATGGGTCCCACGTGGTGTGGACATGCTCGCGGGGGAGGAGAGGCAGGGCAGAGGGACCGGGGGTGGAAAGCACAGGTACAAAGGCAGAGGAACAAATCGATGCGGCCTGTGTTTGTCCAGGGGCCAGGAGGAGAGGCTGAGTCAGGCGGGAAGCAAGCAGGGGAGGGGGGCATCATGGAAGCAGGTCAGGTTGAATCTTGCCTTCCAAGGGGGCTCTCTGCCTGGGCTTCTTCCCCGCTGCCCAGCAGGGAGATCCTCCTGTTCTTCCTGGACAACCCCTGCCCCAGACCCTCCAGTGCAGGTCCCTTCTCCAGGAAACCCCTCCTCACCAGCCGCTCGGCCAGGCCCCCAGGCCCCAACCTGAGCTCAGGACGGGAAGGCCACACCAGCCAGGGGCCGGGCAGCATGAGCCTGTGCGAGGCTCCCCAGGCCCCCGGTTCCCGTGCCTCCCTCTGCCCACCTTGGGGAATGCCCTCCCTGCGACTGGGCGGCCCATCAGGTGCCGGTGGGCCCGGGGGAACCAGGTGATGGGGGGCAGGGGGCGGAAGGGCTGCGGAGGGCTCCCGGACAGTGTGGGGGATGTCTCGGCAACAGAACCCAGGGACCGGGGCCAGGGAGCCGAGGGCGGTGCTGGGTCCCGGCCCAGATGGGGCAGCCCGCGGGCTCCAGCGCGTGCATGCTGCCATCGTGTGGAGACCCGGCCCCGAGGGCCCGGGAGCCGTGGGGCACCCTGGGCCCCCACTGGGACCCTGTCCTGGCCACGGAGCCCCCAGCCCCAGGCGGCAGGCCTAACTGGGCCCAGATGGCCCTGGCAGAGGAGCTGGCTGGCCTGCCCCGTCCAGGGGGGGCACCCAGAGTGGGAGCCAGGAGCCGGGGGACGGGCGGGTGGTTTGAGTGGGCAAACCTACTGGCAGGGCCCTTCGGGGAAGGTTGGCAGTGTGTGTAGGGGGTGTCGGGGGGCCTCCTGGCCTGGCAGCCTGTGGTTTCCTCACTCATCCCGAAGGAAGCTGTCTCAGCACACGCTGGTGCACCCTCAGTGTGGTCCTGGCTTGTCACCTTGTCCCCACCTCTCCCCCTACACCTCTAGCAGCATCCCATACCCTAGGGAGAGCAGGTTTCCACGAGGAAAGGAGAAGGGGACACTCGTGTCGGCCCCATCAGCTCAGCCTCCCGCCCCCGGCGCCGGGGTCCCCTGCCCAGGGCGGTCTCTCCCCACCCACACGGGCAGCTGAGGCCTCTGAGCCGCAGCCACCTTATTCAAAACGACAACGGCCACATCCCTCAGGGTCCACAGGAAGGAGGGCATGCTCCAGGTATCTGATATGAAAGGGACAGTTCAGGAAGGTGTGGGAAGGGTCGGGGAGGCACCAACGGGGAGCGGGTTCCGCCCAGGTCCCAGGACTGGGCTGTGGGCGTGGGCCCCCCGGGGAGGAGCAAACTGCCAGCCTCGTGAGCCTCCTGGACTACAGAGCAGGTGAGCCTGAAGCGGGGCCGAGGCCCCGGCGTGGGGCCTGAGCCACGTTTGCTTCCGGAACCCGGGGCGTCCTGTCTCCTGGTGGGGACGTGCCGGCCGCAGGAGGCCGCGCACTGGTACCCCCCCCACCGGCAGCAGCCCTCGGTCTCCGCTGGGACAGACACTTTGGAGAACTCGGTCGGTGGGAGAGGAGGGCGCAAGGTCAGGGCATAGTCCAGACCAGAGGCTGGAGGGCGTCCTCGGTGCTGGTCCCAGCCTGCAGCCCCGCCCCGCCCCCTCTGTCCCCTGTGGCTGCTCCCTGAGCTCTGGGCCGTCTGGGCTCCTGCCCCCTCCTGGCCCCGGCCCTCAGTCTGCTGTGGTCAGCTCTCCTCCTCGGAACCGCTGGTGCAGGGCTCCGCTTTCCACCCGGACTCGAACCCCTAAACGTCCGAGAGGCCGCAGAGACACACACCCGTCCGCCAGCAAACATGCTCATTCCGTGCCCCCCGCGTTGGGTCCAGCCTCCTCAGATCACGGCCCCAAACACGGCAATGTCCCGTGGCTCAGCCCTGCGGCTCCCACTTACCATGACCCCCCACCCGCCCGGGGGTCCTGCACTTGGCTCCAGCCCTAGCCCAGCACCCCTGAGAACCCCACCCAGAGAGTTTTCTTCCCAAAAGTCCCAGGAAGATACTTCCAAGTCTCTGCCCACGGCTGATGCGGTGGGATCTGGCCCCACCAGTGTGGCCTGGGCCCCTCAACCCCCCCTGCAGCTCAGCACAGGGCTTCTCGAACTCACCGGGTCTTCACCCTGGACGCTCCCCTCCAGGACCACCCCGGCCCCCATTCTCCAGTCTGCAAACGGGCCTCCTGCTCTGAGATGCCGGTCCCAACCCCACAGCCACTCTGAAAGCCTCTCTCTTTTTTTTTTTAATTTAGGGAGCTTCTGGAATGGTCTTCTCCTTTTCTGCCCTCAGTCCCATCCCGAGTCCCTTGGTAGTCCCCTCCCCACTCTCTCATGGAGCTGGGACACACAGACAATGCGTAGGGGCCACGGGGCCGCTGAGGGGTCTGGACCCTCACTCTGCGGCCGCTTGGGCCTAGCCTGCCCACAGGCATCAAGGAGAATGCAAATTTCCTGTCTCTGGAGAGCCTGGTGGACTTCCGGAGAAGGTTCCGGGTGAACTCTTAAAGTGGTTGATTGAGAATTCAGCAAAATGCCTGTAATTTCTCCTGGGAAGCATGGCCCCTGGTGATTAACATAAAATGACTTAATAAACACCCAGAAGCCTTTGCACATATGCCCTTACAGCGATGCTTAAGGAAATTAAGGTCTGAAGTGCTTCTTTTCCCCCTAGCAAGGAAGATCGGACCACTTAATTAAGCGCTATCCTTAATCTCGGACAAACTAGGTCTAATTTCTTCAAATTATTCCACATCTCACTAATTTCCCCCTTGTACTCAAGGGTGTCTGAGCAGGAACGCCCGGAGCAATCTTAAACAACTCGGGGTGGAGACTGTCTCACCTCCTCCTGACGTGACAGGGCATCTCAGCACTTGTCATTTGCGTCAGGACGAGAAACAGGGCACATGGGGCCCGGGGAGGCCGGTGGGGGGTGGTCTGCAGACCCCCAGGCCCGCTGCTGCGGCCTCCCCAGCCCCGAGCGCGGCCGCGTTGCCGAAGACGGGGACGGGCACCGGCATGACAGACGGCGCCTGAGTTGTGACGGGCGCGTCAGGCAGAAAGCGCTCGGGAGTCCCGGAAGAGGGGGTGCCGCCGTGGGGCCCTGCAGCCGCCTCGCCCACCAGCAGCTCGTTTTGAAACCTCGCTGGCAGTCAGCGTCTGTTCTTTGCAAACTCAAAACAAAACAAAGCAAAACAAACAAAACACTGCCGAAAAGAAGGGACGCGCAGTGGCTGAGCGTGACGGAACCGGGCCCAGAACCCGGGCCCAAGCCCTGGCCACCTCCGCTTGTTCTGCCACGGCCCGTGTTGACCGTTGGGGAAACTGAGGCTTGGGGCCTTCACGCCCAGGAAGAGGGGGAGCCTCGAGGGAACGTGGTCTTCCCAGGTCCCAAGGCTGTGTTTGCCCTGGGTGCCACATGTCTGCCCCACAGAGACGAGGGTCTTCAAGCCAGACCCTTCCTGGGTCTCGGTGGGCACTCCCCGGGCGCTGGGGTGTGCAGACAAACCAGTGAGCGGGTGTTTCCAAGGACCTTCAGTGGACAACACGCAGCTTTGCATAGTCAACCGCCGTCCTGCTCCTTCTGTCGGCAGCCCCTCCCCTTTCCTTTGGGGGTACAACCCTCCGCACTCTGTACCGCTCAAGTCTCAGTGGCAGAACCCCGTCCCTGACTTCGGGGGCCAGCTGACCAGACCACACCCCTCCCCTGACCAGGGTGACAGGTTCGGGAGCCCAGCCACCACCTGTGCTGGGGCTTGGTCCCTCCCTGGAAAACAGACCCCCCCATCCGAACTTGAAGCTGGAAGGGCCTCCCCCTTGAGGGGCCAGTGGAAAGAGACCGAAGGAAGGCACCGAGGGCCAAGGTCAGAGAGAGAGACCGCTCCGGGGTCAGCCACGCTGGGCTCTCGGGTCAAGAGGAGGCCGGACCCCTTTCCTTTGACCTTGGCCCCCTGGGGTGGGTTTCCTACGTCAGCAAGTGTGAGCGTCGTCACTGCTGCAAACCTCAGAGACAGGTCGCCCAGCCCCTGTGCCGGGGACTAGGGTCCAAGTCCCACGGGTTTATCTGGGAAGCGACACCAGGGAGCCCCTGTGGGGTGAGGGTGTGGGAGGGAAGGAGCCCCCAGGGGACCCAAGTGAGTATTTTCCCCAGTGGGCGCCTGGGGCTCAGTCCCCCCGGAGGGCCCACGGAACCTGCCTCCATTGTCCCGCTGGAGGCGCCAGGGGGCCGCTCAGGGACGACAGCCTCCCCGAAACCCCCAGCGGCCAGAGCCGTGTCCTGCGGAACCGCAGCACACGCGTGCCACTGGGGAGCCTCCAGTCGGTGAGAGCTGAGGGGATCAGGACGGAGCCCCACCAGGGCCTATGCCTCCTCACTCCATCCGGGGACAACGGAAGGCCCGGGACAGTGGAGGGACAGGCTCACGGTGACACAGAGCCTCAGAGGCACCCAGGCCCACGGCAGCCCCCCAACTGCTGCCCTGGGGAGCACCACGCTCTGCCTACCCCCCTGCCTTCAGCTCGCCCTTCCCAGCAGGCTGGTCCCAAGGAGACTTCCTGCAAATCCAGCCTCAGAGGCTAAATGCCAGGGAACCCAACCTGCAATAGATGGCACCAGCGTGGTCCAAGAGCCTCTGCAATGGGGTGTTGCAGCTGGCTCTGCCACCAGATGGCTGGCAATGAGGACCCCGCCCCTGGAGACGGGGCACTGAGAGCCCCTCGCATGAGGTTGAGGGGGAATTAAGAGCAGCAGAACTCTGGAGCCGTCCAGGACAGCCCGGGACTAGTCCCCCTCCCCGCTGTGGGCTGGATGGCGGTTGCTGGGGGCAACTGAAGCTTGGAGGAAGACAAGCAAAGCCTGAGGGTGGTTAATCGCCAATTAAAGGCTAATTAAGATAACCAGAGGGTCTCCTTAGTGCTGTGCAAATCAGAGACTCTCCTCTCCTGCAGCTGGGGGACCTAAGGCGCTGAGGTCCTGGCCCAGGACTTCACCGTGAAGATCACAGGCATCGGAGAGAGGTTCAACTTTCAACCTGGGCTGATCACGGGGGTCGGGCCAGGGCTGGGGCTGGCCTCACCTACGGGCCACTCACAAACGTGTCCAGGCGGGGAAGGCGAACAGCTGGAGCCCGAACCGCTGGGGCCCCGTGGGGCCTGCTGTCTTTTCCTCACGTGTCCCCATCCACTACGGTCTGTCCCCCAGAAAAGCATCAGAGCATCTGGATTTCTGACAGGTTGGTTCAGGCCTCCAAGCAAGTGCCTGGAGAGGGCCAGCCTGCCCCGGCTTGTCTGCAGCCCAGGCAGTGGTGACAGGGCACCCTCCCGCCCCACCTCCCGCTACGCACGGAGAGAGTACCGCTCAGGGTTACATTACTTACGGACTCCCGAGTGGTTCCGTTGGTGTCTCAGGAGCGCAGTCAGGGAAAGGTCCAGCTGGGGAGGAAGAGGCTCGAGCAGCAGGCACGTGGGCAGCAGGCAGGTGGGCTGCCTTCGGGAGAAGGAACAATGTGGGGGTCTCCACATGGCCGGGGAACCCCAGCCTGCACAGGAAGAGGCAACCCATCCCCGAGGAGAGGAGGTGACTGGGCCAGCTGATGTCACCAGACTCAGGAGTGGCCAGGTCAGGGTGGACAGGGCACAGGACCAGAGTGGCCATGAGCCCAGCAACCTAGCCAGCCACTGACCCACCTGCCAGCAAGAGGCCAATGCTGAGCTCCCGATACGGCGCATCCATTGAGGGGACCACCAGCTACCTGGTGGCGATGGACCTCACGGGACCCGCCCACTCTGGAAAGGCAGTGGTCTCCTCTTGACCGGGGCTAACAGGGTCGGCGCGCCAGCTGGGGCTCCGTGGAGAAGCAGACCCGACAGGGGCAGGTACGCAGACAGAAAGCGATTGGCTTAAGGTCTGGGCTCACGTGATCATGGAAAGCGGCAAGCTGAAATTTGCGGTGTGGACCAGCAGGCTGGGGCCCAGGGGGCCGGATGGAGCAGGTGGAGTTCAAAGGCGGGCTGCTGAAGGGTTTCCTCTTGCTCCAGGAGGCCCTAGTTTTGTTCTAGTCAAGCCTTCGCCTGATCGGGTGAGGCCCACCCCCCTCCAGAGACAACCCCCTTTACCTGGAGCTCTGCGACGTAAACGTTAATGTCCTTCCCCAAACGCCCTCTGAATGAACGTGTAACATCAAGCATCACATTCAGGAAGTGGTTGGCCTTTCTTGGCCACAGAGCCCCACCCCCTCACCCCATCTGAAGGTTCTCAGAGCGTTTGATCCACCAACACGGGAGCCACGGAAAACGCCAGCAGAGGCGGCACGGTGGCGGGACCACGACCACCTCAGACCGGAGCATCCAGGAGCTGCAGGGCCTGGTGTGGGTGGTGGGACGGCTCCTGGAAGGCACCGTGGAGATGCCAGTTAGAGATGACACCCAATGAGAGTGGGGTGCTGTCCCCCAGGACATGCAGACCCTGAATAGATGACGATTACATGGTGTCCTGCCCCCCGTAAGAAAAGCGTGGGAGCCCAGGAACCGAGGGGCCGAGGCAGGCAGGGCCCTGCGAGCCATGCCCCCCGGGGCCCACGTGGAGAGTCCGTGGTCTGTCCCCACAGCTCAGTGCCCTGTGATGCTGGATGCTGAGGGGGATCCTCCCGAGGTGGGCACAGAAGGCATCTCGGTAAACTTTATTTTATCAGCCTCGTTGCTTCCTTGAAATTCGCCCGTTTTAGGTAAGCAAGTCAATGACTTTCAAAGCAGCCATTGCCATAATCCAATTTTAGAGCATTTCCATCTTCTCTGTAAGAGCCTCCACCCAAATTTACAGTTAATCCCATCGCAGCCCCTGCCCCAGGCAGCCCCCAATCTATTTCCTGTCTCCATAGATTTGCCTGTTCTGGGCACTTCATGTAAATGAAATCCTACAATTTGAGGTCTTGTGTGTCCGGCTTCCTCTGCCTAATCTGTTTTGGAGGTTCATCCACATTGTAGAATGTATTGCTACTTCATTCCTTTTTATTTATTTTAAAGATTTTATTTACTTATTTATTCTGAGAGAGGGAAAGGGAGGAAGAAAGAGAGGGAGAGAAACATTGATGTGTGGATGCCTCTCACACGCCCCCAACTGAGGACCTGGCCCGCAACCCAGGCAAGTGTCCTGACTGGGAATCGAACCGGCGACCCTTGGGTTCTCAGGCGGGCACTCAATCCACCGAGCCACACCAGCCAGGGCTTTATTCCTTTTTATCGACAAACAGAGTTCCATGGTGTGGACAGGCTATATTGTTGGGTATCCGTTCACCAGCTAATGGGCATTTGGGTTGTTTCTGCTTTTTGGTTAACAGAAATAAAGCTGCTGTGAATATTTGCATGCAAGTTTTTGTGTGAACTTGTGTTTTTATTTCCCTGGATAGATAGCTAGGAGTGGGTTTGGGGGTCATTGAGTAAATTTATGTTTACCTGTTTAAGAAAATGCCACACCATTTTCCAAGGAGCTGCATCATTTTGTATTTCCACCAGCCTTCGAGGAGGAAGCCCATTTCTCCACATCCCAGCTAACATTTGTTATTGTCTATCTTTTTAATTATAGCCATCCTAGTGGGTGTGAAGTGGTATTTCATTGTGGTTTTAATTTGCATTTCCCTAATGACTAATGATGTTGAACATCTTTTCAAGTGCTTATTAGCCTTTGTTTATCTTCTCCGGTGAAATGTCTATTCAAATCTTTTGCCCATTTTTTAATTGGATGTTGGTCCTCTTGCTAAGTTCTCTGTATAGTCTGGATTCAAGTCTTTTATCAGATAGACGATTTGCAAATATTTTCTCAGTCTAAAGCTTGTTGTTTTCCTTTTCCTAATGATGTCTCCTTTGAAGTACGAATGTTTTTCATTTTGACGAAGTCCACGCTATCAATGTTTTCTTCTATAGATCGTGCTGTTGATGTCGAGCCTAAGAATTCTGTGTGTAACCCCAGGCTGTGAAGGGTTGCTGCTGTGTGTTTGTCTTGAAGGCCGTAGCTTCGGCACTTGCATTTGCGTTGGCAGTCCAATTCGAGCTAACTTTGGGCTGCGGCGTGAAGCTCCACGTTGATCTTTCTGCAGGTGGGTATTCGGTTGGCCCAGCGCCCTGTGTGAAAAGCGTGTCCTTTCCCCCGTCGAATGGCCATGGTCCTTTACCAAAAATCAATGGACCATAAAGGCAAGGACTTGTCACCGGGCTCCCCCATCCGTCCTACTGCTCTGTACGTCTGTATTTGCACCGGTTTAAAACTGTCTCGGTGACAGAAGCTTTAAGGGATGTCCAACCTTTCGGCGTCTCTGGGCCACACTGGAAAAAGAAGAGTTGTCTGGGGTCACACATGAAATCCGCAAACACTAACAAAAACTGATGAGCAAAAAAATAAAGGTTCTCCGTAGATTCACGATTTCGTGTTGAGCCACCTTCGTCCCCACCCTGGGCCGCACGCAGCCCGCGGGCCGCGGGTTGGACACCCCTGCTAGAGTAAGTTTTGAAATTGATAAGTGGGAGTCCTCCCGCTTTGTACTCCGTTTTCAAAATTGTTTTTGCTATACTGGGTTTTTTTCTTTCCATTTCCATATAAATTTTAAGATCAGCCTGTCGATTTCTGTAAAGAAGCCTGCTGGGATTTTGATAGAAACGGCGTAGGCGCTGCAGCTCCCTCCGGGGAGCGTCCCCACCGTCGCGACGTTGATTTGCTAATCCACGGACGCAGAACGTCTCTGCTTACCCGGACGGCCTCTAATTTCCCTCAGCAGCAACGCGCAGTGTCACGGTGCACGTCTCACACTTCTCTTATTAAATTTATCCCGACGCATTCTATTCTTTTTGATGCTGCTGAGTGAATTGTTTTCTTAATTTCATTTTCAGATTGTTCATTGCCAGTATACAGAAACGCGATTGATTTTTGTATGTTGATCCATACCCTGTATCTTCCTGGCACTGGAACCCTGGGCTGGGGGGCCTGGCGTGGGGCTTGGACCGTGGCTCCAAGATAACCTCCGGATTTTTAGCCACCGCACGTGCGTGCCGTGGGACCAGCCCCTTCTGCGTCTCTGCCCCTCCTTACCGGTCTCCCCGTGGTTTCTTCTTTAATCCCAAAGTCCTATGACTTCCACTCAGCTTGATTTCGGGCTCTGAATAATGGTTGCTCTGTAGTTTAGCTGTAATTTCGATGTGGTTTGCGAGTAAGCGAGCGGTGTTTACCTCCACTGCCATCGTAACCAGAAGTAGCCTGGGTATTTTCTTTTAAGTCCGACAGTCTCTGCTTTTTGCGTACTTCCTCGATTCACATTCAGTGCGTTACTGGGGTGGTCCCACACGCTCCTGCTACTTCGATGTTTGCTGCCTGCGTGCCTCCTGTCTCCGGTGCTTCTCTGTTTCCCGTTACTTCATTCTTGCATGTTAAATAGATACTTTTCTAGACAATTATTGGAATGCTCTTTTAAACTATCATTTTAAAATCATTTTTCTTAGTGGTAGTTCTGAGGATTACAATATGCCGTTTAACTCAATTTATTTAGGATTAACATTAACTTAATTCCAATAAGATACAGAAATTTTGTTCCAATATATCACCTTCATTTCCTCTTCTTTGTGCTAACATTGTCATATAAACTACATCTATGTATGTCTTAAGCCCTACGATATGGTTTTATAATAATTGTTTCATACAGTTATGTTTTTACATCAAGAGAAGAAAAGAGTAAAAATATACGTATAATACTTTTATATTTGCCTACGTGATAACTTTTATGGGTGCTCTTTATTTCTTCATGTATGTTTAAGTTACCAATTACAATCTAGCATCGTTTCTTTTTAGCCTGAAGGATGTCCTGTAGGGTTATTCTGTTTTCTTTTTGATGTGGTGGGGGGTGGGTAAGACAGGTCTGCTGGCAATGAACTCTTTCTGTCTTCGCTTCTCTGGGAAGGTCTTTGTTTTGCCGTCATGTTTGCGGGGGGACTCGGCTGGAGATAGGGTTCTAGACTGTTGCTTCGGCACCGTGTGCCCCCCGCCAGCCTCTGGCCCCCCTTCTTTCTGATGATCATCTGATTGTGGCTTTCTTTCTGTTTTTTTTTTAAGTTTTTATTTATTTATTTTTAGAGAGAGGGTGAGGGAAGGAGTAAGAAAGGGAAAGAAACATCCATGTGTGGTTGCCTCTCACATGGCCCCCACTGGGGACCTGGCTGCAGCCTAGGCACGTGCCTCAACTGGGAATCGAACCAGCAACCCTTTGGTTCTCAGGCTGCTGCTCAATCCACTGAGCCACACCGGCCGGGGCTGACTGTGGCTTTCTGGTACCTGATGAGCGATGTTGCTGCTGTCCCTTTCAGACTTTGTCTTTGATGACAGAGCTGTGTAGCAGTAACAGTCATAATCTTCGAGTGTGACGTGTCGAGGTGCGGATTTTTGCAGTTTATCCTATTAGAGTTTGTTGCGCTTGTTGTAGGCATATAATAATTCGTTTAAAATCAAGTTTGAGAATGTTTTAGCTTCTATTTCTTAAAAAAAAAAAAAGCTGCGCCTCTCTTTGATGGTCTCACAGGTCTCTGCAGCCCAGGTCGTTCTACCCATTCTTTTTCCTTCCAGGTCTTCAGATACTTTGTGCTGCATTGTGTTCCAGCGTGTTGAGCCCCCCTTCCCCAGCTCGAATCTGCCATGCAGGCCCTCTGGTGAATTTCTCATTTCGGTTGTTACACTTTGCAACTCCAGGGCTTCCGTCCCGTTCTTTTTTATACTCTGTGTCTCCTCTCCGTTGAGTCAACGTTGCCAAACTTTAATTCCTTACACACGGTTTTCTCCAGATCTCAGAGGGTATTTGCAATAGCTGGTCCCAGGTCTCAGTCTACCGAGCCTAACGCTGAGAACCCCTCGGGGACCCTTCTAGCAACTGCTTCTTCCTCGTGCCTGGACAGCATTCCTGTTTCTTTGTGTGGTTTGCAATTTTTGTGACAAACTGGCTATTTTGGGTAACCTAACAAATCTGGAGCCTGATTTGCCCTCTCCAGGGAAAGTTCCTGCATTCACTTTTTCGGGGAATGGCTTGCCCGCCCGGCTGAGTTATTTCAAGTCCGTCTCCCCTGCAGTGTGTAAACACTAATATCTATGCTTTTAAACTATATATCGGTTACATTGTTAAACCTGGCTTCCTATAAAATGACCCTGGGTGAACATAGCTTGACAGTCAGCTAATGGCCCGTCAGAGGCGTTGTGTGAACACCCTGAGCTGGTGAGGTTTCCAGCCGTTGCCTAGTGAGGTGCCCATTCAAAGACCAGACAGTTTAAAAGTCTGTCCGGGCCTTCGCTGCCTGCTCGTGCAGGGACCCACGATCCGCCAGGGCCCAGCAGGTCCTGGGCCCTCTCTGATCTTCCCTGAACGTGCCCACGCTCACAGCCGTCCACGTCCCAGGACTATGTGGGGGCTTACCAAAGCCCCGATGGCTGCCCCATTCCCCAGACCTCTATTTAAAATTTTTGGCTCATCTGCTGCTTTCCCAAATCAATATTATAGCCCCGGGCCACTGGGATATTAGCCTCCCTTGATTGTTTGCTAGATAGACGGCAATTGCTTTTGACAAAGCCCCTGAACAAGGGGCTTTTCTCTGGAGCCCCAAATTAGATCAGCCGTCTCCGGCAGCGGCAAGACTGCTGCTGCCCCATCCTGGGGACGGGCGGCGGGGAGCGGCCTCGCGTTAAACGGCACAGATCCCGCCACTGTCGGCCCAGGTGCGGCGGTGTCTCTTCAATAAACGTCTTTCACTTTGGTTAATTTCCAGAGTGCTGAAGTGGTTGGTTTTGACAATACTGCCCAATGCTATCATTGCCTGGAGGGAGACAGAACTTGCTGAGGTCCCTCCGACACCACTGCCCCCACTCAATGTCAAGCTCAGTTGCTGCCCAGTCACTTCGGCTCTTCGTGCAAAGAGACCGGTAGACAAGGAAAGGGGTCGCCGTTCCAGCTGAGGAAACTGAGCCTGATTTGGGGGGGGCGGGTTTATTACGTTACGGGGACAGGAGGCAACATAACCCAGCTTATTTTCTGGGCGTCTCCTGGAGCATCTGTGCTCAATCTGACAGTGAATGAGCAAGGGCTGCAGCAATGGCCTGGGCTGCGCACGGCCCCCGAGGTTTCAGAGCCTCCCTGCAAGCCCCCGGACCCCTGCACAGGGCGGGGCAGAAGTGGGCTTACAGTTGTTCCTATGGAAAACAATACCATAAACTGTGCTTCGTGTGCTCACAACTGTAAACCTACCACTGCCCTCCCTGTAGGACTCATGTAAGGGGGAGGGGTCTCGGGTTTGAGACGTGGGGGAGAACGAGTGCCCTTCCCGGCCTCAGGACCAGCCGCCGACACGGGAGTAGAAGGTCACCTCATCTACAGTCCCCTGCGCGCTTCCCCGAGAAAAGGGGCCCGTGGCCTCTGGGAGCAGCTGCTCTCAGAAACCGTGATGTGAAGCGAGGGAACCAAGTGGCCCCAGGGCTGGCCTGGAGGGGACGCTATTAGGGACTGAGGCATCCACTTGTCCAGCTACTGGGGTGCTGGTGGCTGACGGCTGTCTGCTGAGCTCCACCGCTCACTTCCACCGTTGCCCTTGGCTGAAAAGAGACTCCTTCCCGGGTCAAAACCTCTGCCTGGGGCAGCCCACACCCAAGGGCAGGCCCCGTGTGGGTAAGAAGGCCTAGCCCCGGAGGGACAACGCCCAAAGGCCCTCCCAGCTCCTAAGCTCCACATACAACCGTCTGAGGCCGTGACGACACAGCCCACCCCACCATCCACTCCTGGTTCTGCATTTCTCAACCAATCTCTGGTCCATAAACCCCACTTAGCGTACACGTCAGGGGAAACCGACCCGCACCAGCTGGTATCTCGTTCTTTTCTTTCCTTAAATATTTTATTTATTTTTTAGAGAGAAGGGACGGAGTGAGGGAGAGAAACATCAATGTGTGGTTGTCTCTTGAGTGCCTCCTACTGGGGACCTGGCCCACAGCCCAGGCATGGGCTCTGACTGGGAATCGAACCGGCGACACTTCGGCTCACAGGCCGGCGCTCAATCCCCTGAGCCACAGCAGCCAGGTCCTTAGTTCTTGATCTGAGCCACACAGCTAAGCCCAGCACTTCCCAGGAGCCAGTGCCCGGGCTCGGCTTCCCTGGCAGCTGGACGGGGAGAAGGCTGGCAAAAGCAAAGCCAAACAAAAGCTCAAGTGATGGATGTTTTATTTTATTTTATTAACTTTACTTTAGTAATTTTTTAAACCACAGTTTACATTTACTGTATTTTTCAGACTATAAGATGCACTCCCCCCAAAAAAATCTGGGAGGAAAATGGGGGTGTGTCTTATAGTCCGCATGTAGCTTTACATTTATATTGGTGAAATATTATATTATGTTATTAAATATTTACCACATTTTTTGCTTTAAATTTTTTTTCTATTTTCCTCCTCTAAAACCTAGGTGTGTCTTAAGGTCCGAAAAACATGGTGATATTATTTTGTTTTGGGTGCAGGTGTACAGCTTAGAGGTTAGATAATCACATAGTGTACTAAGCGCCCCACCCGATACTCCGCCTGGCCCCATACATAGCCATTACCGCGTTACCGGCTGTATTCCCTGTGCTGCACTTTACATTCCCGCAACTGTTCTTTAACTACCAGCTTGTACTTCTTAGCCGCTCTGCCTTTTTCACCCAGACACCCTCTGGCAACCGTCAGTCTGTTCTCTGTGTCTATTTCAATTTTGTTTGTTCATTTATCTTGTTCTTTAGATTCCACATATCTGTGAAACAGTATGGTATTTGTCTTTCTCTCTCTGCCTTATTTCACTCAGCATAACGCCCTCTAGGCCCCTCTATGCTGTTGAGATGGTAACATTCCATTATTTTGGTGACTAAGTGGCATTCCAATGTGCAGACGTACCACAGCCTTTGCGTCTGCTTGTCTACTGATGGACACGCGGGCTGCTTCCAGGTCCTGGCTACTGGAACTAACGCTGCGATGAACATAAAGGTGTACGTATTCTTTTGAATTAGTGCCTCAGGATCCTTCAGATACATCCCCAGGAGTAGACTCACCGGGTCATAAGGCGGTCCCATTTGTAACTGCTGAGGACAGTCCATGCTGCTGTCCAGCGCGGCCGCACCGGCCTGCAGTCCCCCCGACAGAGCGCTGGGTTCCCCTCTCTCCGCATTCGTGCCAGGACTTGCCGTCTGCCGATGCACTGATGACAGTCATTCTGGCAGGTGCGTGGTGGTGTCTCACTGCGCCGTTGGTTTCTGTTTTTCTGATGATGAGTGACTTAAAGCATCTTTTCATATGCCTCTTGGCCATCTGCTTGTCCTCTTCGGAGAAGTGTCTATTCAGGTCCTCTGCCCATTTTTAATCAGGCTGCTTGTCTTTTCCCGGTGTTGAGCTGTATGAGGTCTTTGTGAATTTTGGACGTTAACCCCGTGTTGTGTCACGGGCGAAGATCTGCTTCCGTTCAGCAGCTCATCTTTTCGTTTTGTTGATCGTTGCCTTTGCTGCGCAAGACATGGGAGCAGTAAGAAGCACCCAGCAGACCTTCTGCCTCCCAGACATACTCCTCCTTACCCTCAGTGCGGAGCAGCACCCGCTTTCTTCATGACAGTCAGCACACCCCCGTCAGGACAGCAAGCCCCTCTCCGCTGGCCGGGTCAGCGCGGGAGAGAATTCTAGCGGCCCCACGGCGCCCTCCACGCCCTGCTCGCGGAATAGCCGCATGTCTGCGTGGATACAGCCTGCAGACCTGTGGGTGGTCACGCTGGCAGTGGCGTGGAGGCCAGGGCTGGCAGATTCACGCCCAGTGTAAACATCTACTCGGGCAGAACAGTGCATCGCCCCCCTCCCTGACGGAGGTGGTCCAGTGTCATCAGTCTGCATCCAGATAGCTGGTGGTCCCCAGGGGACCACGACCGGACTCAGCGCTGGCCTCTGCTCTTGATAGGTTGGGTGCTCGGCCACGGCTGTGGATGACCAGCCTGGGGGCGTGGGTGAATATGATGCTGAGTGCACACGCCCCCCCACCCCGTGGGGTTATGAGCCAAGCGGCTGAGAAGCAGGGCTGTCCGACGCCCACACGTAGGTCGACCTAGTTGACAAATGCGTCCCCTGCAGAGGGCGCCCTGGGTGACTTTGGGGACTATTCACACAGGACACGGCACCTTCACACACTGTGCTCCTTGTTGGGGGGGGGGGGTCTGCCCTCTTCTGTCTTCCTCAGACTCTCTTGTCACCGGCTTTCCAATTGCATTCCTTCCAATCCTCTGACCGCCCAGCCAGCCCGCTAGCCATGGGCCGTGAACCAATACAGACCCGTCTCTCTGGCCGTCTCTCCTTCTGGATCAAAGGAACAACCAAAATTCAGCTGGTTTGTGGGATGTCTCCTCCCCGCTGTCCTACAGGGCTGTCCCAGGCAGCGCTCTCGCCACCTGTCCGTTTTCGACGGCCCCTGTGCATCACACAGAGCCATGCACGAACCACCATGGCGGCTTTTCTGCCCTCACGTAGCTGGGAGCTCCCTGCGAAGCTGTAAATGCAGGCTGTCAAGAAGAAGGTGATTCCATAAGGAATAGGGGCCTTGGGCTCCGGGTCACTTCCTCCTCCAACTTACTTCTGCCTTAAGGTCTTGCTTGCATGTGAGGTTATATCCACTCCCACCTGAAGAGGGGGCGCTGCTGTGCGGTCCGAGATGAAGGCGTCCTGGGTCAGGTGACACCTAGTACACCCGGGGTAGCCGAGTACGTGGTGACTTGGTTGCCCGTGGTCAAGGGTTCAGTCTCTACTAAAGCCCAGTAGCAAATCGAAAATCATTTTTCGACTGCTCTCAGAGGGAGAGTAGTCTGCAGAGGACAGCGGGAACCAGCTCCCAAATTCTAATGGTCTGCCCGTGCTTCCCCCGGGGCGGGCCTTGCAGATGGCGTCCCCGTTGGCCCCTCCCACCTGGAGCACCATTGGGTCTGCTGGATCATGTGGTCCAAGAGGCGGAGCATCTTGGATGGCAGCCGGGCCTGCTGAGGCGCCGCCTCCTGTTCTGCGATGTACTCCGCGCCAGCAGGTCCTCAGTGAATGGGTCAGAATAACGCGCCCAAGGACATCGATCGAGGTTGCCGTCCCAAGCCAAAGAGCTTCTCTCCAAGTTGCGTTTCTTTCACGCAGACGGGAGGTAACAGAGGAAGCAACTTGTCCTTCACCTTGGAAAGGATATATCGACGTGCCCCCCAAATTACTGAACTCCCAGAACTCTCGCCCAAGTGGAAGCCCCATGAATTTTTGTGGGATGTATCCCCCACCCCTTAGCATGCCAGGGACTTACCAACGTGTCCTGCTCGCCAGGTCCCATCGGCAGAGTATCACCAACGGCCTGACCACATGACGCCCCGTGTGAGCGGAAGACGAGCAAAGTCCCTGCGCAACCGATTACAGCGGGGCTGGACCGTTGCTCCGCCTCCGAGGCGGGACCGCGGATGTGCTGCTGGCCTGGCCGCCTGCGAGCACCTCGGCTAGCTGTTCTTTCCTAGCAAGGAGAGAAAAAGACGGGTTTCCCAGCGCAACCGCGACAGGCCAGGTGTCGGGCGGCGTGTTGATTTGCTTCTGCAATGAAACCGCAGCGGGAAGCAGCTGCAAAATGGGGGCACCCCCTGATTAAATGTACAGCAATTGACCGCCATCCTCCAGGACCCATCTGTCTTCTTCTCAGACCGGACAGGCGAGCCGAATGAAGATACCTCAGGGGATGTCACCCGGCTTCGTTCAAGTCCTGGACTAAGCTGGTCTCTGCAGCCCGCCCCCCGGGCGGCTTTAGAGTACTCTCCGCGTGGACAGAGGCCGTGCTGCTGGCTTCCGCTTGGCCCTTCCTGCCATAGCAGCCCCCACTCCACGGTCACGGCATCAACACGGACTCAGCTGTTGAATGCGTCGACTTCAGTGATCCGTTTCAGAGTGGGGAGGTAGCCACGGGGTGGGTTCAGGGACCCACGGGGTGTATTAGGAGACAGACCCGAGTCACACTTCACTGACCACCTGACCTTGAGAAGCCCCTAGTCTGACTGGTGGACCGCGGCGACGCCTCAGGCCCCAGAGGCCAGTATTAAAAGCCAGTGTCCGGCAAACCCTGAAAAGTCTGATGAGATATAAATGGAGCACTTAGCATTGTGAATCGTAGGTATTGTTAGGATTGGTGACAATTGCTGCAGAGGGTCTTATCTGCGAGTTGGCAGAGTCGCGTCTTGGTCTCCCTAGGCAGCGGGCTGGGCGTCCGTGGCAGGCGCTGCAGGTACGGTGAGCGAGTGGATGGGGCGAGAGAGAAGCTGAGATGCTTCTCGTGAAATGACAAAGGTGGGCCCTCGTTCTACTCGGGCCCTTATTGACCACTCACAGGAACGATTCAGACCGAGATCACCGTCTCCCGGGAGCTCCCAGTGAAGCTCAAGGCCTAATGCTGAGAAACTCGGCAATTAGCCGTTTTTTTTCTAAATCAGGAGGCAGAATCGGTGAGTGGGAAGAAACGGGCGTGAACATTCGGAGATCTGGACGCTGGGCTCTCTCAACCACTTTCCAGCTCAGTGATTCTGGGCACGTGCCTTCTCCGGGCCTCAAGTTCATTACCTGTAACACCAGACGATAATGTCGTCTGCCTCTTGGGTTGTTGAGTGAATTACATGAGATTAAGCATTCAAAGTACTTAGCACATATGCCAAAAAGACAAGAGATGAGCTCTGGCCAGGATGTGAAGGACGGGGAAGGGACCCTGGCGTGCTGTCGGCAGGAGCTCAGGTCGGCGCAGCCGCCGTGGGAAACGGTGCGGAAGGCCCTCAGACCACGAGAACCAGAGCGGCCGCACGATCCAGCGCTTCCACGTCTGAGCGTTTGTCCAGAAGAAACTCAATCACCGTCTCCAAGAGGTGTCTGCGCCCCTGCGTTCACTGCAGCCTTGTCCACCATGAACTCGCGCGATGGAGTATTATTCGGTCACAAAAAAGAAGAAAACCCGGCCATTCGCGACAACAAGGGGGAGCCCTGAGCAGCTCAGTCGTGCTGAGTGAAGCAAGAGAAAGGTGAACACTGCAGCGGAATCTAAAAGAGCTGAGCTCACAGACACGGAGCGCAGAGTGGCGGGTGCCAGGGGCTCGGGGTGGGGAGTGGATGGTGGGGAGAGGCTGGTCGGGGGGCGCAGGCTCCTGGTTACAAGCTGGGGGAGTCCCAGAGGTCCAGTGCGCGGCGTGGTGGCTCGCGCTGGCAATGCCTCGTCGTATTCCCGCCATCGGCCCACACGCTGGCCCTTCACGGTTCTCCCAACCACGGGGGTGACTCGTAAGGCGCAGGGTGTGGTAGCCGACTTTACGGTGGTGACCGTTTGGCGATATGCATGTGTACCAAAGCACCACACCGTGCCCCTCGCCCACAGACAATGCCGTAGGTCAGCTGTGTTTCGGTAGGGCTTGGCAGGCAGGAGAGCTCCTCGTCGCGGGCCTGGTGTGGCCACATGCCATTGTTCTCAGGAGTCCCCCTCCTGCCCCATCACCCTAGGCCAGGGCTTCTCACCTGGGGAGATGCTGACATTGGGGCCAAATAGTTCTCTGCGGCGGGGGCCGTCCTGGGCCTTGCAGCCCGGCCTCCACCCCTTAGGTGCCTGGAGTGTCGTCCGCTGTGATGGGGAAAGATGGGAAAAACGTCTGCAGTCCTTGTCAAAGGTCTCCCCAGCGTCAAAACTGTCCGCAGGTGACAGCCTCGGGCCAGTCATCCTGTTGGTCTCAGTTTCCCTGTTTGTGGACAAGCAGCCTGTACTGAGGGCTCCGCGCCAGACGCACGGTTTCCATCGTGACACCGTCCTGTTCTGATGTATCCCACGATGCCACTGGCTTACCCCGCCCCTCCGCACTATTTTTTTTCTTGATTCTTCTTACCACTTCATTTTTTTCAGATAAACTTTAGGATCATATTGTCTGATGACCTAATGTCAATCCACAGCATTGGATTTATATGGTAATTTGGGGGCTAGTTAGCAGCTTCATAACAATCATACCTTTGTTGCTGGTGTCGTTGTGACAACATTCAAGATCTAGTTTCTTAGCCAGTTCGCAGTATCCAGATCCCCGCCTTTTCCCGCCCGTTGTCCGCGGTGCGCAGGCTCCCGCGTCTGTGCGGTGGGCGCCGAGGCTCCCTCGGCATCTGCAGGCCTTTCTCTGGGTTTGGGGCGGACGGCCATGGCATCTCTGGCGATCGCTCTCTGTTCGAGCAGCTGTGCCTCGGGGTCCTATCCTTGTCTTGTCTTACGGCATCAGGCCCGAGGCCTTAGAACAGTGGCTGCACTCTGCTTATCTGCTTGCTGTGTCCTCAACGGGGTCCACGCTGAAAAAAATCCGTACGTTGAAGGTCATATGCTGTTTGGGGCCTTTAGGGAAGTCACTGTGTCAGGAGGGTCCCCAGGCATGCTTGTGGGAAGTAGAGCCCCCATTCCTCTCTCTCTCTCTCACTCTCTTTCTCTCTCCCCCTCAATCCTGGTACCCTGGTCTCGAACTTCCCAGCTCCGGAACTGTGAGAAAGGAAGGGCTCTGGCTGCAGCCGGCAGGTCCACGGCAGTGCGTGCCGGTGGCCCACGCCGGCTGACACACTGCCCCTCTGCAGACGAGGAAGGGGACCTGGAGACAGCAGGCGGCCCCAGGGACAGGTGAGGGCTGAGGCGGGCCTCTCGGACCCTCGAGCCGGAGCCCGGGCTGCTGTGGAGCACCTGGCCAGGCCTGCCCGTGGGTTGGACTGCTCAGCAGGACCCTAATGGTAGTTTAAGGCAGGAGTTTGTTTATGACATTGAGGAGATATGTACTTTTTCCTAGTTTGTTTAGATTTTGAAAAATTGGAAATGCATTTTATTAAATTTCCTCTGGCATCTATTGAATGGGTGTTACTTTTTTTTTCTTCTTTCGGCCTCTTTTGGGGCTGACGCTTGGTCCGCCCTTCTCCGTGAGTCTTCCCTGGGGTCGCAGTGCAGCTGTGCCCTGGCCAGACCCGCTCCCGTGGCAGGGGGAGGGGGAGGGGGAGCAGAGCCCTCGCCCCTGCCCTGCCAGCTGTGAACCTCTGCCCCCGACTAGGGCTTGGGGCTGGGTTTGGGGGGCACGTTTCTTGGGTGGGTGTGGGTGTGTGGGGCCAACACTTTCTCCTGCAGCAGTGGGAGTGGCCGCCGACAGAAGCAAAGCCACAGGCCTGAGACCACGAGTGCACTGGGACTGCCCGGAGGTTGCTCAGCGGCCAGCCCCAGACCTGGGGGCCCAGGCGGCTCTGTGTGTGTGGGTGGGGGCGCTTTCCCCTTTGGTACCTGTCCAGTCGGCCCCTCCCTCCTCACTCTCCTTCAGGAACCTCCTGTCCATCGACCCCCTGCTCACGCAGCTCCTGTCTCTCTCTTGGAGCTCACGGGGCACTTTCCTGGCCAGCTCCCCAGGCTCTGGACACCGTGCAAGGGCCCCTCACGGCAACAGCCCCCACTAATGCGTGTCCCCCTCACCCCACTCACCCGGCATCCGGAGCCCTCACGGCCAGGACCACAGGCCTCCGAGCACCCCGACTCCCCACACGACAGCAGCCGGGTCTCCGAGTCACGACGCTCACCGCTCACCCCTGCTGCCAGCTGCCCACCGCCCATGGGCACAGCTAGTGGCCACGCTGGCTGGCTCGTCCCCGGGCTTCTTTGCCTGGGTTGCCCGCCCGCCCCCACAGCGGGCTGCGGCGACTCCAGTGACCCTCTCCGCTCCCACCCTCCTGGGTCTTCCCCGGGGCTCACTCTCTGTGGACACATGTGTCCACATGAAATTATACTGGCTTTCCCAGAAAACGCTCTATCTGATCAGGATTAAAAAAATGTTAGCTGTTTCCTGCTTGCTGTTTTATTGAGGAGTTTTGTTTCTTCAGGAGGGCGGGCAGTGATTCTCCTTTGTTAACTTTGTTGGGGTTCATCTTGTCTTGCCTCTGCTCCACAGTCGTGTCTCTGGCCCGGGTGTGCCCCGTCCTATCAAAGGGCCGTGTGTCTGCACCCCAGGTCAAGCACAAGGCTGGAGTCCACCCTGGTGCCTTCTCCCGGGTACACCTCAGATCCCCCTGGCCGCAGGGAGGAATTTGGGTAATTGGTATCCCCCTGGATAACCCATTCCTCTCATGGAAGTTTCTACATTTATTACCTCTACATTGTCACCTCATTTTCCTACTTTCTGAAACAGTACCCACCTCTGATGCTGTATCCCCCGCTTGTCCCCCGTGTGTCCCCCTGCACTGATGAGACCCCCCACCCCGAGTGGGTCCAGGCAGGAGACCACAGCAGACCCGGATGTGGGGGCTGAGGGGGGAGGACTCTCAGGACACCCGGGTCTGGCAGCACCTCTGAGTAGGTGGGGGCAGTGACCTGGCAGAGAAGGGATAGGCGGTGGCAGGAAGTGGAGAGGAGGACACCCACCCTGAGGGCCACCCCCTGGGCCAGCAGGGTGAGGGCCTGGACGGACGCTGCTCTGCCCTGCCAGGAGTCGGGGGGCTCTGGCTGACCCCTCTGGAGTGGGCACGAGCCACATCAGCCACTCCATGGGACCTAAAAAGGGTGACTTCACTGAGCTGAGTGAATGAGCCCCTGGCCTGCGGGCCTGTGGCTGGAAGACAGGCAGGCCCCTCCCACCGCGTGCAGGGCCCAAGTCAGGAGAACCAACGGGACGCACGTTCCTGAGGTGTCGCCCTTTAAAGGCTGCAAGTCCCCTATCAGACGCCTGGACAATTCCACCACCACTAGGTCCTGGAGGGCGGGGCGCCAATGTGGAATCTTAGACCCCATGGCCTCCACCCCCGGAGTCCTGGGCAGCACCTGGTGCCTGGAGAGAGCCGGTCCTGGGCTCTGCAGAGAGATCGCGCCAGCCCCTCAGCCCTCCCTGAGGTCTCATGTGCCCGCTCCCCCCACCCACCCACCCACAACCAGCCACCATTCCAGAGGCAGGCTCAGGGAAGGGGCCTGTGCAGGCCCTGGGTGGGGGTGGGGGGAGCAGGAAGTTCCCGAGCTGCAGATGTTCTGAGCGTGATCTGGGGAGGGGGTGGGCGTGCCCTCGGCCTCCCCGGCTCATGGGATGGGCTGGCTGGGGCCAAAGCAGGGTCCCCTGGAGGGTGGGCCCCGACCCCTCATGGCTGTGGGGAAGGACAAGCATAATCAGCACACACGACAAACCACAGATACATCAGTAGCCCTTGGTTTTTGTTTATTTTTCAATAAACAAAATTTTTTGCATGTCTGGGCGGAAGTAAGTGGAAAAGCTGAAAAGAGTGCCATTGACATTTTTGAAATTTGGGGGTTACAAGAAGATAATCACGCCTGCTCCTCTCTCTCCAAAGTTTGGGGCCGAATTGGTGATCGTGTCGCTGACAGCTGTCTTCGAGCTTCTCCGTGACGTAAACTACACACTACCCCAAACACACACTTGTGCGCCTGGGCCGCCGGGGTCCCGACACTCTCAGCAGAACCTGGTCACCCCACAGAAGGTGGGGTGCACCATTTCTGCGTGGCGTGAAGACCATGGCGAGGTGCTAGCCCGTTCTGATCTCGCAGGATGTGTGCGGGTGGGCACTGCGGAATTTGGGTGGGGCGGCCACATCAGGTGCTGGTAAAAATTTGTCACGTGGGGCGTGAGATGGTCAGGCCCTAAGGGAGAGTCCTCCGCTGCTCCCATGACATTTTCCCTGCAGTGTGCCTGGCTCCCTGAGGACACCTGTGTGCCCACTCCCCGCCCAGACGGGCCCTCGTCCTGCTGGGCCGCGGCGCCCCCCCGCGCTCAGCAGGCGCCTGGAAATGCTTCCTGATCGATCGAATGAGCGGTGGATGGATCGATGAGAGGGTGAAGAGGTGGCCAAGGAGAAAGGGGGGTCTTCTCCTTGTCACCAGGGGATGAGGCTGCTCTGCACAGCACAGAGCGTCGAACGGTGGAGCGGGGAATTTGATCGTTTGGTCCAATCTCAGGATTCCACGTTTTGGGAAACGGGATCAGAACTGTGAGCTGACTCGATCAAGGTCTCACGTGAGAGAGGCCAGGTGGGGGCTGGGCACCCACCTGGCACATGCCAACAGTTCTTTTATTTTTTGTCTTTTTTAAGTTTTTCTTAAAACAAACTCAAAATGGGATGAGATGTTGGCTCGAATGACTTGTGGGGAGGAGGAGGGACTCAGGGTAAGGGCTGTCAGAGACTGGGGTGGGGGACCTGGGGGTGAGGGTGAGGGAGGGGCGGGGTGGGAGGGCGGCAGCAGGAGCTTGGAGTGGGACAGGGCTTGGCAGTGGTGACCACAGTGGTGGTGAGGGTGACGGATTTGGGGACTGAGGGAAAACTGTGGGGAGGGGGGAGGGGAAAGGCAGGTTTAAGATGGGGAGGGATTTGGGGTGAGGATGGGAGGGCCTTGGCAAGGGGGTGATGGGACTTCAGGGTGATGTCACCAGTCAGGGACAAGGTGACAAGGGTGGGTTCTTGGGGCTGGGATGATAAAGAACTGGGAATGACGGTGACAGTGGCTTGGATGGGACATGAGAGTTCTGGGGGAGATGACCATCAGACTTCAAACCAGAATTACAAGGGACTCAACGGTGGTCCAGGTGGACCTCAACGGTGGCTGAGGATGACAAGACCCATGGTGGCGTGATGACGGTGACGCATGTGGTGTGTGTGGGGTGATCTGAATGACCGAGATGATGAAGGTGATGAAGACTGAGAAATAGACACTTGGAGCAAGGTCAACACGGCACATCGTACTCAAAAAATCTGAGAGTCTTGATTCCTACCCGAATAATTTACGAAGCAAAATAGTTCTATCTGGTACCCAAGGGCTGTTTCGCTGCCCGGCCCACAGAGCTGGGAAGCTAAACAGAGCTCTGTCCCATTTCTTTCTATTTACACCAAAAAAATAGATACTCTTCTTAAAAAAGTCAAGTTCATGATTCAGAAACTGGCTAGGTCTTTCAGGATCTGAGGCTTGTTAACTTAGCAACACGAACAGTCCCCGGCTGTGCCCGGGGGTCTGGTATCGCTCTGGACACAGAACTAGAAAACGCCCCGCGAGCGACAAGGTCCACTAAAACCCCGTGAAACCCTTGGTGAGGGCTGTGTTGCTGCTCAGATTTTGCCAGGGGCACTTGTGGTTCAAGGGGCACTTACATTCCAAGGGGTCTCGCTGGTCTACAGGGTGGGAGGTAGGTTGAGTGTTGGAGCGTTGGGTGGGTGGGTTGCTTAAGTGGCAACTCTGAACTTCACACTCTGGCTCAAAGCAGCCGACTGTTCCCAAGGGCAGAGGGGCCAGGAGGCGCCCCACTTTGGGAACTACAGTTAGGAGCAATTTCAGGATGACAGCTGTCTATCAGAAGAGGCCAAAACACGTGGACCCCAGGATGAGACGTGGTCTCCATCCGATGGTAATTGGCAGGGTCCGGAACCGTTTCGGTTCATCCCCCATCGTTGCTAATTCAGAGTTTAGACAAGAGAGGACCTTTGACGGTGGTGGTGTTCAAGCCCCTCCCGGGAGAGGGGCGCAAAGGTGGGCCCGGGGTGGGGAAGGGGACTCGCCAAGGATGACACAGCGAGTTAGTGGCAGGGCTGGGACGAGGTCCCAGCCCCCCAGCAACCAACCCGGGGCTCTCTCTGCCTGACACATGGCCGCTGCACTCTGCAGAATCTCAAACCAATCACAAAGAGCTCAGGACTGAGATGTCGGACTGGAAGTGAGTGCGAGTCGGACGTGGAGTGTGAGAATTAACGAACGAAAGAGGGCGTGGCCCTGGTCACAGTGGTCGGTCGAGCGCAGTGTGTGTTTCAAGGACCCCGTGGCCGAGACCCCTCGGAGAGGGACGTCGGCACGGAGTCCTGGTGCAGTTGTCTTTTTTTTTTTTGTCTTTTTGATTTTATAAGAAGGTTATCGTTTAGAATGACATACTATCTCTCTTACTCGTTTAAAGATTAAATTCGTATTATTTTTTTATCATGCATTAAGAGAGAGAAGGAGGCTTGTTTCAGCATTGTGTCGGTCACACGGCAACACAGAGATAAGAGAGGGGAGCGCAGCGTTCACCAGATCGGACACGAGAGCGCGAGAAGGCCGCCACCAGAGATTAGAACAGACCGCGTATAGGCGAGTAGCGAGGAGCGAGAGCCAGGCAGGGGCGCGGTGGGGCGGCGGCGGGGGCGGCGGGGCGCCGCTCAGATCTCCTCGTCGCTGGCCTCCTTGAAGGTGGTCATGTCGATCTTGTCGGGGAAGATGATGTTGACGGCCAGGTCTTCCCCGCTGTTGTACTGCAGCAGCAGCTTCTTCTTCTTGTTGAGCATGCGGTTGTAGCGCAGGTTGGACACCCAGGCCTCACACTTGTTGAGGAAGATGATGCCCATGGTGCCCAGCACCACCAGGCTGGTCAGCACGCCCAGGATGGTGAAGCAGATGGCCTGGCCCTCGGAGAGGAGCGGGGTGCTCTTGTTGAGCTCCCTCATGGACACCTTCAGGATGCGGTGCTCTGGCTGCGCCACGGGCAGCTCGTGCACCCCGGGGGTCAGGCGGTAGGGCAGGCCGTGCCCGCTGGGCAGACGCGTGACCTGCTGGGGGCCGGCCGCGCGCTTCCTGCCGCAGACGGGGCCCGCGAACTCGGGCTTGCACAGGCACTCGAACCTCACCTGGGAGTGCTGCAGACAGGTGCCCCCGTTCAGGCACGGGTCGGAGGCGCAGTTGGTCACCGGGCGGCTGCAGGTCTTGTCCACGAAGCCGGTGGGGCAGCGGCAGCGGAAGTCACCCCCGATGTCGGTGCAGATGCCTTGGTTCTCGCACGGGTTGGGGGTGCAGCTGTTGGCCACGATCTCGCAGAAAATGCCGGAGAAGCCAGGGGGGCACAGGCAGGAGGCGTGGGAGGCCTGGCCGTCGTCGTCCACGCAGGTGCCACCGTGCTGGCAGGGGGAACTGGGACACACAGGAGATGAGGTCAAGACCCGGCGGGGGGTGGGGGCGCAGCAAGGCACCCCATGATTACCTTCACTTCTATTTCCAGCAGAGCGGGGCCGAGGGTTATTGTACAGAAACCCCCGGGGACTCTGCCTTTGCCGGCCTGGGCGCTTCCCCGCTCCGGTGGGCAGTGGCCCCTTCACCCCAGAGCAGCGCGCAGACCCGAGCTGCCTGCTCAGAGCGGAGCACACGGAGCATCTAATGTAAGTGCTTTTAAACGAGCAGGCCCTTTGTCATCTGACAAACGCCAAAACTCTAGGGAAGAAAGGGGCGGTGGGCGCAAGACACCAGGGTCGCCGCTTCGGGACGCAGGCTGCATAGGAGCTGGGCTCTGGAGGAATCTCAAGGAGCCTGGGCTGTATTTTGACAGACTAGTTCAAGTCCGTTAGAGGGAAAAGCAAAACATGTTAAAGACCTCGCTTTGCATTTTCCTTTCTCTCTAATGAGCAGGCGTGGTGCTCGAGGGCCCCCCTCTGAGGACTGACCCTTCGATGCCCATGAACGCCCCTTCACGGCGCTGGCCGGCTCGGGGGTCTCCACACCCCCCTGTACTGGTGGCTGATGTGGCATCCTAGCCTCTGTGACCTCAGGGGACAGGGCATCCCCAGGCCCAGGCCTGGGCTCTGGGCTGAATTCCTGCTTCTGTCAAGAGCTCTCCTGGCCTCCAGTTGAGCCCCGTTCTGTGGCTAAGCACGTGGGGGCCGTAAGTGGCTGGGCTGCCAGGGGGGCCCTGCCCTGGGGAGGGCCGTGGTCATTGCGCCCACCGCCCAGGAGTCCCAGAGCCCCTCCCCACCCCGGTGGCTGAGAGCCGAGCCCCAACCCCTGGCCCTTATGGCTTGCCCTCCCCTCCCCTGCCCTGCTCTGCCCCCATGCTGGCCACAGTCCCTCCTTTCTCTGCAGCCCCCCAGTCTAGCAGTGGCCTCCCTGAGACATCCCAGGAAACCCAGCCCCTAAAACAGGGTGAGTGCATTTCCCACAAACAGCCTTGGGCCCTGCCAAACTCCGATTTTTTATGTCGCCTTTAGAAAATGATGCAGCTCCAAGCTCTGGCTCACGGTCCCAATCTACCGCCATTCACACACATCAGGACTTGGGGACAGCAGGGGAATAAGAAATTGCCTTCAGGATCGTTTTTTAAAACTATGGAAATGACACCTCCCCCGTGGAGGGCGGGCGGCCCCCCGTGGGGCTGCGTGCGGATGAGCACTTACTAGGTCTTTTGTCTGGCCGCAGGTGGGCCGGCTGGGCTGAAAGGGGCTTTGGGGGTGTGAGGCCGGAGCCAGGAGCAGCATCCATCAGGAGCGCTAATCGGGGAAGGACATTTACCCGTTGATCTCGCAGGGCCCGTCCTTGCTCTGACAGTCCTTTCCCGAGAACCCGGGGGCGCAGGAGCACTCGTAGGTGCCGTTGACGCCGTCCACGCAGGTCCCATTGTTGGCGCAGGGGGTCGAGGCGCAAGCCCGGGCGTCTGGGGGAGGGGACACAATCAGACCTTGTCGCCCCCCTCCGCCAGGGAGGCGAGGGGGGCCCAGAAGACACCCCTCCGGCTGGTCAAGGGGGGGCTGCCTAGATGTCTCTGTGGCTACTGCCAGTGCTCACCAAGTGGGGCCCTAAGAGGGTACAGTGATGACCCCCCAGACCCTGAACAGCCAGCTCAGGGAGCTAAAGGGGCTTCTTCCTGTTCTGTCCCAGGGAAAGAAAGTCAGAGCTGCTCACTGTCATTCAACCCAGGACACCTGTCCCCTTTTCTGGGCAGCCACATCACCCTTAGGTCCCCGATGCCTGCCTCCTCCACTTGGGTCGGCCCATCCAACTTCTCCTTTTCTGTGGCGGGAGGGGGGCTAGTTAGAAACCCCAGAGGCCCTAGCTCAGAACACGAAGGGGCCCCCAATAAAAAGGCCGCATCTCGTTTGAAGACAGCAAGATTAGAACTCCCGAGACCTCGCCGGCAGTGTGTCCATGAGCACGGTACGCCCCCACCGCCTTTCCACACCTCCCGTCACGCACACGTCATTATCCTGGCCCCGCGAGCTGGGGATGAGCTGAACAAAGGGGCCTGGGGCGGGGGCTCTGTGACGGGCGCAGCCTCATCCCCCAGCCAGCTGTGGGGCTCGGCCCCTCCCCCTCAGTGCCTCGCTTTCCCCACTCATACAAAGAGGGGCCCTCCCTGGCTGGTCTCGGCGGGACCTGGTGGCTTTGATTTTTTTGCCAAATAGAGAGCCAGGGCCAAGCGCAGACACAGCCAGTTATGGCAGATGGTGGGGAGGGTCCACACAGGTACAGATTTTCCCTCTGTTCCAGAGACCCACTCCCTCGTGGCGGGGAGAGGGCAAGCAAGCCGTGAGGAAAGGCCTGCCTGCCGGGCTGCTGGCCTACCCTGAGCCCAGCTGGGAGCAAGGAAACAGGATTTATCACTGGGGGGCAGGGGGGCGCCAGCAACGCGGGAGCGCCCAGGCCTCTGCTCCAGGTGCTGCTGCCACCTGGGAGTCTGGAAATTAGGCTCAAGGCTGGTGACCACTCTACTCCCATCCTCACGGTGTCAAGTCTTGGGCACACAGGCTGAGGCCCCCTTTGCTCAAAGAGGATGCGGCCTGTGGGGGAGGGGGCGCTGCTGGGGCAGTAGCTGCTGATGGCGACTGCGACAGTCGCAGACAGGCAAGAAAAGGGACAAGGGAGGGGGCCTGCAGTGACCTGGGGGGCTATTGCTCTGGACCCAGCGTCCTAAGCTGAGAGCCTTTGTCAGCTCGGTGGGGAGGGAGCCTCGGTCTGGAAAGCCCTGGGGCATCCTGGGCTTCGACACCAAACTGGGTGGGCTCCCAGGCTGAGCATCCCCACCCCAGATGGGGTGTCTCGGGGACCCTCTGGTCCCTGAACAGTTAGAGCTGCTGAGAGGCTGCCTGGCTGTGACGAGGGCCAGCAGGTGAGTCAGCTGCGGATAAAATGCTGCGCCACAAGGGGGGTGGGGCTTTAAGGACCCGAGACTTTGCTGTGGGGAGGGAGGGTGCGGGCGGGGGCGGGCGCTGGGTATTGAAAGCTAGCTGCCCTTCGTTTTCCTGAGGGGAGGCCATTAGAAAAAGCCCGATGAGAACCCTGAGCAACTCGGTCGCCTTCTCTGAGCCTCAGTCTCCCTGCTGGTCTCTGCTAATGTTGGGGACCCAGGGACAAAGGCCCTTTGGCACTGCCTAGGCTGCTGGGCATTTTTCGAGGACTTCAGTCCGCCCAGGCTTCCGGGCAGGTTCTGCCAGATGAGGATGGGCTCAGGCAAGCATTGGCGGCCTGAAAACGCAGCCACAGCCAACTCTCGATGGCTCAGGGTAATGGAGGACAGAGAGTGTGCAAATGAATGGGACCAACAGATAGCAACACCCACCGCCCCAGGACCACCTCTCAGCCTTTCCCAGCCCCCCCCCCGCCCCCGCCCGCACGTCAGCTCTTCTGCCACAGCCCGCCCCCCCTCCTAGGGGCTCTGCCGCAGCTCCTGCTCCCCACCACTCAGCACAGACCCCCCACCCTCTGCAGTGGTTGGTTTCTTTGCTTCCTGTGGCCTCCTTACAAGAGCCCTAGCTCTGCAGGCCCCCTGCCCCCTCCACCCAGTCCTTGCCACTCCCTGAGCTTCAGTGACCCGGGCAGGTCACCCAGGCCTGCGGTCCCCACCCACTCAGCTTTGTGTGGTGCGTGTTGACTTTGTGACTTTATTCCACAGGCAGCTCCCTGCCACCCCCACCCCGGTGCCTCCTCTAGGTACTGGGTGCAGAGGGGAGCAAATCACACCCCCTCCCCAGGAGCAGGCTCCTGCGTGTAAGTGTATAAGCAGATCATTACCACACAGAGCCCCCGGTGGGCTAGCATACGGAGGGAGGGGGCGGCCGGGCGGAGGGCGCTGGGGGGAGGGCGTGCAAGGGCGGGGCGTGTGCCAACCTATGTCGCAGAGGCTCCCTTCCCAGCCGTCGTTGCACACGCACTGCCAGGGCTCCACACAGAGTCCGTTCACACAGCCAGGAGAGGTCACGCACTGGTCACACAGGGGGCCCTGCCAGCCAGGCTGGCACCTGTAGGGGGTGGGGAGGGGCATTTGAGGGTGGGCGGGGGGAGGAAGAATCTCAGGCTGCTTTCTGTGGGACCAGGGCCCCCGGGGTCTGCGCAGCGCTAGGCCGGGGGAACGCTGAGGGGGCTCCCTGAGGGCCGGGGGAGTGCTGCCTTTTGCCGCAGTGGTCTGCGAGGGTCTCATCCTGGGGGCGTGGGAGGGGGCACTCCCCTGCCAGCCCCTTCCAAGGAAGCAGACAGAAGCTGTGGCTCTCTCCTGCCCTCCCTCCCCCCTCACTCCCCCCACCAGTTTCCTGCGGGGGTGGGGGGGAGCAGTGTGGAGGGGGTGTTAGCAAGCATTTGTTGCGGCCCAGTGGCCAAGCCCCTCCCCCCCATCTTCTGCCTGACACCTGACTCCTCGGGACTCTGCCCTGGCCCCCACCAGGCGCCTCTGGGGAGCCACTCCGTTACCTGCAGACATCGCCATCCTCGCAGAGTCCATTTTGGGGGTGGCAGGCCGGGAAGCATTCAGCTCCTGAGGCACGAGAAAGGTTACCCCATTCATCCCACAAGGCCTCAGAGGCCAAGGCAAAACCCACAGCCTCCCTGGAGGGAGCACACACCCTCGGCGGTCCTACCCGCCGGGCACACAGTAGGTGCTTCACATCCACCCACTCAGGACACACGCTCTGCCACGTTCCTGGCTCTGGAGTGACCACAGAACACGGCCTCGTTCTCAGAGGCAGGTCAGATGTCTCATCTGCCTCAAACAAAGTGCGTAGGAAGCCTCAAGTCCTGAAGCTGGGGGTGAGGAGGCCTCAGGTGCACAGACTGGGACCCCTGGGCACTCGGCCACACCCTCACTTTTGCTAAGTGAGCTGAAAGGGGGGCCACATTTTGGGGTAGCCATCACTGAGAAAGCCCAGACAGGTTCACCTGGCAGCTCGCAGGTGAGGCGTTGGGGCATTTTTGAGGGCTCATCCCAGTGAAGCCACGCACCTAGGGTGAATCACTCAACCCCCCCACCCCACACTCTTCGCAGGAAAAACAACTGCGCAAGGGCTTTGCAGGACTGACTGCGATTCTGACCCTATTGAAAGATTTAAAGATTCGGGCACCACTGGTAGACACCTACTGTGTGCATTTGCCTCAACCTGCTCTCCAGCTCCCCAGACGGCCCCCTCCCCCAGAACCACTGGTGCAGTGGGGGCGGGGGGGGGGCACTGCGGGAGGGGCGACTCTCTCACTGTCAGAGACAGATGGCCGCTGCAGACAGAAGTGTCGCAGCCCCTCACCTAGAGAAATGCCACGCAGGAGGGGCTGGGGCCGGGCTCCTGGTTGGGAATTTGAGGCTACGAAGGCAAAGTCACCCCCCACAGCCCCCCACACACACCTGTACCCCAACAGGCGCACTAGGACCCCCAAAGTTGCACCACAGAGCCTTTTCACGGAGGACTCCCATCATCACCCCGTTTCTCCATACCTCCTGTCTCCACGCACCAACACCCCTCGGAGCACCACTTCTGCGGGGCGGGAAGGCCCTGAGGGGTCCCACACATCCCCTGCCCCCGGGACCCCAGGGCCGGGCTTGGCATGCAATGGGTCGGAAAGAGGGCGAGGCAGGCATAGCTCGGGTCTTAGGGTTAGGAGGGACAGGCGGGAGTTGGGGCGCACGGGACGGGGCGCGCAGGGCACCGGGCGGCCGGGGGGCGTCGCAGGCTTCCCCAGAGGGGGCGCGAGCCAGGCTGCCGGGGGGTCTCACCATGGGAACTGTGGCCGAAGGCCAGCAGGAGCAAGAGGACGGGCAGGAGGGCTGCGGTCGCGGTCATCGCGGGGCGGCCGAGGTCGCGGTCCCGGGATTGGTGCGGGCGCAGGTCCGGCTCCGGGCGCCGCGCTGGGCTTCTGGTTGCGGACGCGAAAGGGGGCGCGGGTGCGCAGCGAGGGGAAAGCCAGGGCTGCACCGGGCTGCGCGCTGCGCTCTCCAATGCCGCCGCCGCGGAGCTGCTGCCGCTGCCGCGCGCGCCGCCCTTTTCGTACCGTCGCCCCCCCCTGCGGCCCCCGCCCCCCGCCCCCGCCTCCGCGCGCACGGGGCCGGCGCCGGCCAGTCCCGGTGACCCCCGCCCCTCACAGGGCCGCCCCCCACCACTGCAGCGTCCGGAAACCGGCTCGCTCACGCGGCACACTCTTGGCTAGACGGGCTCAGGTACTCCGCGTGCGTAGAGCACGCGTTCCCAACACAGGACGGCACACGGGCGCGCACAGCCCGTCCGCTTAGCATAAGTCTTAGGAACGGAACAGGGGCCGGGCCGCAGACCCCGGGAGGGCTCAGGGACGCGCTAGGAATATAGGATCACGTATGGAAACACTAGAACACTTATCGCTGAGGTCCCGGCCACATTTGCTGTGGTTCGCACACTCAGAAAAACACGCCTGCACACTCTAACGACGCAGACTACGCAGGTAACCACACACGCACCCAGAAAATCACTCGTGAAAAGCCTTATGCACCCAGACCCCTAACCATGAAGACGCAGGGAAACGCAGACGCGCAGGTAGCCACACACTCGGCAACCCAGACGCACCCTACGACACAAACACACACCAACACACAAACGTGCGTCGCAGGAACAGTCAGGAGTGCCACATGCCCGGTCATGGCACGCAGAGGCCAGCGCACATCCGGTTATGAAACCCTGGGCATCTTTCAAAGTGCCCCCCGCCGTCCACACAGGCACGTGCAGAGCCACGTGCACCTGAACATGCGAACGCCCTGTAATCATGCGGATGCCCCAGCACACGTTCCGTCCCACGCACCCCCCACACGCCTGCGTGCACGGTCAGGGCCTTAGTCGTGCCGCAGCATAAACACTGGCTGTGACGCACTTGCACGGCCACAACCTGACAGTCACAAGCACACACACCCAGTCCCCAGCACTTACAAACCACAGGCTCTTGCTTACACACTCACCCAGACACACGCAGGCACCCAGCACACACAGGGTCACATTGATCTTTGCCCGCAGTGACCCGTGTGGGCAAGCTCCCGCGTGCGCCCTCCCGGCCACGCACAGGTGTGCACCAGGCTCTCAGCGCTCCTTCCAGGCCCCACGGGAGGCCTCCAGACCGGCTGGAGGGGCCACGTGGGGGACCCCGACCCTGCCAAAGACCCTCGCTCTCCTGAGAGCTCCTGGGGACAGCGCCCCGCCTGGGCCTTAGTGCCCTGCTCTCTGCCGGGCGCCCTCCCACCCCCTTGTCCAGACGTGCAAGGTTCAGGAACATTTTGAAGGAGCTTCCAGACAGCAGCGTGTGTTTGTGGGGGGCAGGGGGGTGACTGAAGGTGTTCAGCTTCCTGGGGACAAGTACCAGGTACCCCGGGGCCCTGTGTGCTCTGCACTTGCATGCGGACCCCAGGTCTGCGGCGGGTACTCACTCATTTCACAGCCCCCCCCCGCCCCAGTGCTGGTTGGGAGCCAGCGGGCCATCTCGCCCCTCTTTGACTCTGGGGTGGGGACGTGGGCCTGCCAGCACGCTCACGGGGCACTGGAAGGTTTGCGGAGGTACTTGCTGACCGGTGCATAGGTGTGGGGAGTTAGGCCAGGGGGAGCCCCCCTCCCGCCCCCGTTCACGGGCCCCGGGGCCCTAAGCCTGGACTGGGGTGGAGACTTAGGCTATTTCTTGGCTAGCTCCCCAGAGGCTAGAAGGAAGCCCTCACCCCTTTGGGAAAGGCACCCCTTCCCTGGTGTTCTCTGCTGAAGATCCAGAATGGGGTGACACTGGGGTGCCCACCCCATGCCCCTGCCTTTCCATTTCCCCCCTCTCTTCCACGGACGTTTCTCTAGTGAAGAAACCGAGTGCAGAGATGGAAGGTCTTTTGCCCCAGGCCCCCGGTTGCAATGGGCGTGGCCAGCAGGCCCTGGCCTGAAGGTCCGGCCCTCACCCCTCTCACTCTCCCACCTCTCTTCCCTCTGGGGTCGCCGACCTCAGCCCCCGCCCCCCCCCCCCGAGTTATCGCACACAGAGCGGCACAGAGGCAGATCAGGGAGGCGGGGTTCTCGGCCAGAGGCCAAGGGGGGCAGCGGATCCCAGGGCTGGGCAGCCTGGGGTGAGCGGCCCCCTTTGGACCACGTCTGGTGGTGGGATGTGAACTGCCTGAGCTCCAAGAGGGGCCCCCGCGGAAGGCATCACTGCCCCCCCCATCTGGGCTTCTCCCTTCTCCACTGCCCTCCCCAGTTCGTGAAAGGGTAGGAGTCCTGGGGGCGGGGGCAGTCTCACCCACGGGCGTCCCTGTCCAAATGTCACAGGCCTAGCTGCGAGGGGCACTTCCTTGGCTGGCTGGCACCTGCTAGGGGACCACGGCTCCGTCCCCGGCCTGCTGAGGGCCCTGGGCCAGTCACTTCCCCTCGGAGCCCAGGTTCCGTGTCTGCAAACAGGCATGCCACACCTGTCTCCAAAGGGCACTCGGCTTTTCCAGAGCAGAAAACCAGCGCACTTACAAGGCCTGGCCCCTTCCTCCAACACCGGCCTCCACCCGAGAGAGGGAGCGGAGCCGGAGGAGGGGGCAAGGGCTTTCCGACTGGCCTCTTCCAGAGCGCCCTGCAGGGCTTCGGTGGGGAAGGGGGTGGCCTGCCCCGCAGGACCCGTGAGGCTGTAGCTTTCTGCTGGTTCGCTCTAGTGTCAACAAAGCATTTGTAAACCCAGGCGGCCAGCCTTTTCCTTTCAGCAAGCAGACAAGAGAAAGGGTCGCTCAGCGGCGGCGGTGGGGAGGAGAGACTGGTGACTGTCACAGGCTTCAAGGCTGCACAGAAAGCAGGAAAATGCCAGTTGGGTCCCTGGGGGAGAAGTCGGCTGTCTGCTGTTTGCAAGCAGACCCTGGGGGCTGGGGAGTGCGGGGCTGGAGAAGCCGGGACAGACGGATGCTCCCGGTGCCCGTGCCCTCCCCTCCCCTCTCTCCACCTCCCCTCTCTCTCCTCCTCCCCTCCCTCTCCCTCTCCCCTCTCTCTCCCCCTCCCTTCTCTCTCCCCCTCCCCTCTCTTCCCCTCTTTCCTTTCTTTAAAGTACAAACCTCTGGGATCCCAGCCCCCCCCTCCAAAGCTTTGCCTGGCAGGTGGTCTGGCGGTATGGGGACTAACCCTCCCCACCGCAGGGCAGGAGTGGAGCACCAGGCCTGGGCCTCGGTAGGGTTCCCTCCCTCTTCCAAACCCAGCGGATCCGCCCGAGGCCCCTGCCCCACCAGCCGCGGGAAAGCGCCCCCTGTTCCTTCAGCCCAGAGGCCAGCTGGTCAGACAGCAAGGGAGCTGGCTGGTGATGGAAGTTTTCTGAGAGAACGAGAGAAATGTTATCTCCAGAAATGTTATCTCCAGACCTTTCCCTGCTCCTCTCCACTTTGCACACGCTACCACCACCCCAGCCAGCCGGCACCAGCCCACTCGCTCTTCCTCAGACACGGAGAGCTGGCCAGGGGGGCCCAGCAGGGTCCAGCAGGAGCGGCCTCCAAGACCAGCTGGTCCTGGGGTGCACGGTGCACGGTGGGGCAGGGCAGGTGGGGGGCTCACCCCCACCATGACATCCTGCGGTGCACCCCCACCCAGGCAGGAATCTCTGAGCCTGGGGCTTGGTTTTGGAGGCTTCTGTGCCCCCACTGGACTGGTCCTAGTGGGGCAGGGTGCCTTCGAGGCAGGAGGCCCAGCGAGGACTCACAGGAGTTTTTGTCCCCTCTCCCTCCTACCGAACACCCCGCATTCCCCGGCCTCCCTCCAAGGGAGGCCTTGGCTGCCTGGGCCCTGCCCAAGCGCACTCTTCCTAAAGGGAGCCCTCATTCCACTGGGTTGGGGGGGCGCTGCTTAGAGTCCTGGGGACAGTGGGCAGGGGACTTCCCACCAGGACTCCTGGGTTCGGGGTTCACACACAGGCAGAGCCCCCTTTTCTGCTTTTGAGTCCAGCTGCGTAGAGGCCATCTCCTCAAGGACCCCGGGACTGGGCTGGGGGTTGCAAGGCTCCTTTCAGAGACCAGAATGCTGAGTCCTGAAGAGCCCAGGACAGCTGTGCAGCCAACCAGTAGCAGAACTGGGATCCGCTGGGAACCCAGGCACCCAGCTCTGCTCCGCCAACCAGAGCTTCAGAACCAGCCCACAGGGAGGCTAGTGGGGGGGGGGGCGCCCCAAGGGAGCCTGGGGCCTTGCCCTGTCGGTGCGAGGTGGGGGTGCAGCCCAGCCATCTTGGGGGCTGAAAGGGCTCCTGCAAACACCAAAGACTTGCACAGGGGCCACAACCCTGACCTCTTCCCAAGTTGAAGTTCCTCTTTGCAGAGAGAAACTCTTTTCTTCCTGCAGAGGGAGGGGTCTGAAGGCAGGAGGGAGGGATATTGGAGGCACACCCAGGTACATTTAAGATCAAGAGCAGGAAGGTTTGGTTTCAAGTTCAGAGAGAAGCCTCTTCGGTCTGAAGCGGCATGGCGCTCGGGGAGCCGGCAGGGGACGTGGCGGTAGAGGCCCCCTCCCACAAGGCTCCGTTCCTCGCTCGTGGGGGCGGATGGGTGAGGGATAGCCCAGGCCCGCTGCGTCTCCCAGCCCCCCGAGCCCCAGACGGGGGTCTGCGGGTCTGCATGTGATGCGGGGGAGAAAGGGCGGCCCCTTCTGGCCCACTCACAAGTTCCGGGGAGGGAAAAAGACAACAGGCAGGCGGGTGGAGAGAGGTGGGGGCGCCTCAGGTAGGGACCGTATTCAGTGCCGACTTCAGCAAGCTCACACCTCTCCGCCGAACAGAACCAATTTCTCGTCATCAATGATAGGATTCAAAAATAGATTTTCTCGCCTCGCTATTGGAATCGACGTGGATGTCAAGTTCACAAGTCTAATTGTCCGCGTCATCAATCAAATTATCCCCTCAAAGGGCGCCACTGAGTCACACTGCCTGCGTGGGGCACTCTGGGGGGTCTCTGGAGAACTAATGACAGCTTCCCACCCCGCCCCCACACCTTGTAGGTGCGCTCGCCCCCTACCCAGGAGGGGGGAAATCAGGGCCAGAGGAAAAAGGAGTCTTTTCATCGCTTAGCCTGTCGATGCAGGTTTTGGCAAAAAGTACAGTAATTCTTCATTCATCAGAAATTCCCAGAAGTTAATTTTCCATAAAACGGAGGCGCCCCTCTTTAAATGTATTCTTTGATCCACTCAGCACTGGCTGAGCTCCTACTCTGTGCCTGGGGCCCTGCTGGGGGTGGGGGTAGGGTGTGCCCGAGGGTGGTCTCAGGTCGGGGAGGGAACCTGAGGCCTAGAGACCTCGGAGATCCTGGGGTGTGGTCCTGGGAGGGAGGTAAGCAGAGGGGAAGCTGGGCCCACGGGGGGGAGGGAGATCGAGCGAGCATTTCCCGGAGGGGGCCCCTCAGGCTGGGCGTGCAGGGGTGCAGAGGAGTTCTGAGGGGTGTGCCACTGTGGGAGCCTTCTTTAACGACAGGAGAAGCGCTGAGCCCCTGCAGGAAGGACTCCTCCTTGTCCCCATCAGGGGTCTCTGGGTGGCGTGCAGAATCCTAACCTCTCTCCAGGAGCCCAGGTCTACGAGAAGGAAGCCACGCATCACGGCTGGGCCTGCCGCACCTGTCGAGCTTGGGGATATGCAAACACACAGCTCTCGAGGAATTTAAGATGTTCCCATACTATATTTATTCTCTTGTTTGTGAGAAGCCATTAGCATCTTCACTCAATTATATGCAGAAAGCATTTGCGGCGTCCCACCGCATCCTCGGCTTAGGAAACCCTGGCAAAGGGGAGCAGAGGGGGGAGGTGTCAGAGCACCGAGCGTTTGCTTCTCTCCCCTCCTCCTCCAAAGCCCTCCCGGACCCCTGCCTGCCAGCTCTTTCCAGCCCCCGCCCCCACACGTGGGCCCCGCCCCGGCCGGAAGCCAGCGAGCCTGCGGCCTCCGCCCCTCGTCCCTGTCCACCTGGAGAGCGTCTTCCCGCCTGGGCCTGGTGTTAATGGGTTTTGCACGTGTGTCTGATCTCAGCAGGGCCAGAAGTGCCCCTGGCAGGCGACCTGCAGCGCTGCCCACAAGGTGTTTGTGGATTAAGTGAATTAATGAATAAACGAACGAGGCACAAAGTGTTCTCCGAGGGTTACCATGGGCCCCTCGGAAAGATCCTGTGTCCTAGCAACGGGCGGCCCCGCAGGGCCCACTCCAGCCGGTGCCCTCGGGCCACCTCCGGTCTCCGGGTTCCGGGGTGGCTGACCCGCGCACCGGGCTTGCTGGGTGTCGGCCCCTGCGGTGACAGCGGCGCGCCCGCCTGCGCCGGGTCCCCTCCCGCCAGGGCCTCTCAGGTCTGGAACTGGCAATGTGGGGAGCAGCTGTGCTGAGACCACAGTCGGCACCCCCTACCGTCGCCCCCACCCCTCTCTGTGTTGCTCTCCCTGAGCCGTTCCTATGGCGACGCACCATGCCTCCAGAGGCCCTACCTAGCCGCCCGCAGCCCTGCTCCAGCTAGCGATGGGGGGTGGGGGACCCCCGCTCCCTGCCCCCTCCACGTGATGTTGCTGGATACCCAAACTCCAGTTGGGCCCAATGCAATGAGCCTTAATTTGATCCCTGTGCAGAAACGTTTATTCCTCCTCCCTCTCTACCTGTGGGGGCTCCCTATTAGCCACAGAGCGCAGTTCTGGGGTGCAGAGGCTGAGCCATTCTCCCTGGGTCACAGGGCAAGGCATTGGTGGAGCAGGGCTAGGATGTTGGGGCCCTGCTGATACCCCACAAGAAGGGCTGTGGAAGTCGATCATGGGCAGTGCTTTGAGGGACTGCCAGGTCCCTTTTTTAACAGAGGTCCATCTGAGGTCAGACCAGAAAGCCCACAGACTCAAAAGAGAAGCAACCGTGTCACGGGACAGGATTCTAGTTGGGACTGAGGGGTGTGGTCCTTGCTTTCCTGTTTCAGCGCTGGGGAATTTGGGGACACCAGACTGCTCCCCGGGGCTGGCCACCGTCTCTCCCCACCTTCCTTCTCCCTGCATGGCCTCTGGCCTGCCCGCCACCTGGGCCATGGAACCTGCTCTCTCTGCCTTCGTGACTCCAAAGCTAGTGACTGGGCGGGAGCCTCCCGCCTCCCAGCTTCACCCTGAGGTCTCGCTGAAGCGCTCACCTCCATTCCTCATCCCCAGGCCTTCCGAAGGGCCACCACTGTCCTCAGATGCTCGGGCCAAGACTGGGACTCCTCCTTCCTCAGCCTCACCCCTGTCCGCCTGCACACGGGCCCCAAGTCCTGGGTCACACTTCCCCACCAGCGGGCTCTCCCATGCACTCCCATGCTCCCATCCTGGCCCCCACCACCCTGGTCTAAGCCATCAGACCTTGTCACCCAAGGTCACCTCAGTCCCCGAGCCTCCCAACTCCCTGGGGTCTGCAGGGCAGGGGTCAGAGAGAGGGTTCCTTCCTAATGCGTCTACTCAGACTGTGGTCCCGCTTAAGTCTTCCCAGAAGGGAGGTAGAGAGGAGGGAGGGAGGGAGGGAGGGAACCCTGCCTTTTCAAAACCCATTTCAGCTTCCCCAGGGCTGCCTGCGCAGAAGTAGGCGCACAGTAGGTCCTCATTAAGTGTTTGTGGAGTTGAATCGTACCACCTCATCAAGAGTCAATGAGGAAGCATTTGGCAGGAAGGGGGGCACCTCGGGGATCAGAAGTGGTCTTTTAAAGCCTGGGAGTCCCTCTGCCCTGTGAAGATTTGCCTCCAGCCTGCCGACGCGGCTCTTCCCAGCGCCTTCCTCCTGCCTCTCTCCAATGGGCCAATTATTTCTGGCTCTGTTTTACTTAATTCCGCTTCCCCTCCACGAGCAGCAGGCAGGCAGCGGCCTTCGCTGCCCGTGGCCACAACGGGGTCCCCGTTGATCCAGGCACTGGAGGGGGGACCTGCCGGCACAGCCTCATCCTGGTTGCTTTTTTCCTCTGCTAACGAGAGATGATGGGGGGAGCGGTCTGGCCTGTGCTGTTTTCTCTGCACAAGGGGCAGGGGCAGGAGATGGGAAGGGGCATGGGGGGCGGTGGGGGGGGTCGGGGGGCATGGTGAGTTCGGGAAACTGGTCCGGGCTCCAGGAAGCTGTTTATTCCTCGTGGGGCTGTGACCCCCACGTGGAAGAGCCCTGCGGGGGGCTGAGACTCCCCCGGCGGAAGCCTTAGCAGCTGCTCGGGGTCGGGGTCCCACCACCCGTCTCAAATGCAGGTGCTGCTGACCCAGAGGGCCAGAAGTGCTGTGCTGACACCCAGGACACAGGGGCAGTCGCCGTAGGTTCCTCGGCGGCCGCCCTCCAGGCCTGCGTGCCCGAGCCCTGGCTGCACGCACTCTGACCCGGCGCCCGCGGGCCGTCCTGGGGATCCGTGCCCAGCCTCAGTCTCCCTGCTTAACAGCTGGTGCTTCCACGCTGCGAAGCCACGGAGCCGAGGAGGCCCACGGGGCTCGGGCAGGGCCCGGCGGGGAACAGATGGTGCACGCACCGAGGTTCTTTCGCAGAGAATTCGGTAAAGGACTATTTACAGAGGCGTAGGCAGGTGTGAGGAAGCTGGAGGGGTAACAGCGGGCCCAGTCCTCCGTGGGCCTCGGGGCGAGAGGGGAGCACCGTCCCCTGGTTTGGAAGCCGAGAGAGCTGGCGGAGAGGGTGGCTGCCGGGCCAGGCTTCGGAGGAGGAGGCTCCGGTCCGTGGTGACTCCTGTCCTCGTCCTCGTGTGCGCTGCGGCCTCGCCCCGAGGGGAGCAGCGGCACGGACCCACCGCCACAGGCCTCCAGGTGCACCGGGCAGGGCGTAGCCCGACCCGCCTCCTCAGTCAGAGAAACTCGGTCTTCGGGGCAGAGCCGGGATTTGAACCGAGGTCTCCCAGCTGGAGCCCAGGCCTTGCACCCCTGGCACTGCCCTCACTACTCTGGGGTGTGTGCCAGCTCCGAGCAGTGACTAGGAGGACCCCACTGGCCATGAATGTGGGGGGCACCTGAAGCCCAGAGGAGCTGGGCACGCACGCAGTGGGGTGGGAGCTCACCCTGAGCCCTCGCGGCCGCAGGGCGAGGGGCGGGCACAGGGGCGACTTCGGAGGAGGGGAGTGGAGAGAGCGGGTGGGGAGGGAAGCCTTTGGTACAGCCATGTGTAAGCAAAAGACAGGAGAGGAGCTCCCCAAGGAAACAGAAGAAGCTGCCAAACGTAGGCGGGGACCAGCCACAGCAGCTTCCTGTCACCTGCTCACCCCCTTGCCCTCCCTGCTCCGAGTTTCCTGCTTCTTCGGCCCTAATGGCTCCTTCCCCACACCCGAGGACACCCTCAGACCCCTTGTCATTACAAAAGCAGAGAGGGATCCCAGACCCCAATAAGAAAAGAGAGTGAAGAAGGGAGGGACCTTCAGTCCCCAGAGCTGCAGGGACATCAGCTAAGGTCAAGGTTGAGAGGCCTTTGGGGCAGGAGCAAAGGAGCCAGGCTTCAGAGGACGGTGGGGTGAGTGAGGGGCGTGCGTCAGAGATGATAAAGCATGGCTCTGAATGGGAAGAGAGCAGGGGAGGGAGATTCATTTTTCAAGAAGCGTGTGTGTGCGCGCGTGTGTGTGTGCATTCAAAGAGGGGAGGGACTGGAGAGGGTGTTTACTGGCAGAGAGGCTGCGGATGTGGATGAGGCATAATTGATTAATTGAATGAGGAGAACACGGCCTCTCCTCTGGCAGCCCCCGCTCCGGTGGGAAGACAAGGGTTTGAACCGGCCCCTCCACTAATAGGGGGTGCGCTGGAACGGCATTACGGGCCGGCACCCTGCGCCCCTGGGCACCAGGGGCAGAGGGACAGCCACCTTGCAGCCCGGGGCCCCAGGACACACTCAGCCACTGTCAGTGGGGAGTATACCCCAACTGTGTTTTTGACTTTTGTGTGTGTGTGTGTTCTTGTGGCGTTCATGTTTGCGTGTGTGTTTAACTTCCAAAGTGTTTTCATTAGTCTTATTTACTCCTCAGAACCCAGCATCTGCTGTGCTTCGATTTAGGTGCCAATGAGCCACTTACTGTAATGGGAGATCAGGGGGAGGTTCTTGAGGCCACAGTACAATGTCTTGTTCTCCTCTTTGCCCTGCCCACGTAGTAAGGGCCAGGGAGTGTTTGTTGAGTGAATACATGACAGATGATGGCTGGCTACCTGGATGGATTTGTGGATGGATGGATGGACGATGGGTGGATGATGGTTGGATGGTAGATGGGTGGGGGTGGATGGTGAACGAATGATGAACAGATGGATAGATAAATGGATGGATGGACGATGGATGGATTGGGGATGGATGGACGATGGATGGATGGACCAATGATGGATGATGGATGACTAGATGGATGGCAACTTGGAGTGTTCAATAGGAAAGGTACCTTTCTCATTACATGGGTAAACTGAGGCCTGGCAACCAGGCCTGCGTGTGGCACAGTGCCGATCATGGAAGGCATGAATGCTTGTCTTGGGACAACAGTGACGGTTCAGTTTCTGGCAGGAGCCAGCCAAGCCGTGCTCCCGAAGAAGTCACGGAAGACCCCTTGCTTGTCACCCCACCTGAGGGAGATACTGGGGCTCGGTGTCCCACCACCCACGGGTCTGTTGGCCCTGGAGGGGCAGGGCGCGTTCCTGGGGAGGGTGCTGAGGGCTGTCTGCACGGGCTGCCTCCCTGAGCATGTCACTGCCCGGTGACTGTCTCCTGAAAGCCAACAACCTCGTCAACCTCCATGACCTGTGCATGAGCAGGACGCCCAAACGCCACACCCCTGACCTCTGCACCCTGACCCTGGCCCACCCCTCGGGCCCATCCTGTGCTGAGTCCCCTTCCTCCAGGAACACCTCCAGGCTCCTCGCCCCTGTGCGACCCCGGCGGCTTCTGCCGAGGCTGGCGGCTAGTCAGGTGCACACGTCCAACGCCAGGAAGTGGGAGCTCCTGAATGGGTGTGGAGGGGAGGGTGGGCGTGCGGTGGGGTGGGGGTTGCATCTCACCCCTGCCCGTGCCTTCTTGGCCCCCAGCGCTGGTGGGGAGGCCCAGTCTTGCACTTGCACTCAACACAGGCGATGGGGCTGACCCAGGGGCAGGTGGCCACCCGCCCCCCCGTAGCTGGACAGGGATCTCCTGGGAGGGCTGGCTCCACCTCCCTGGCAGCTGGGGTGCCAGCCTCGGCAGCCCCCTCGGCCAGCACATCCCCAGCTCCGGTATTTTTAACTCGCCCAGGCTTTTAGTATACCCTCCACGTGCGAGGAGCTGTGTGCGGTGATTGGGATGCAGAGAGGAGCCTCTGGGGGCTGGTTCTGTCCACTCCCTCCCGGGGCCCCCTCAGGCGGGCTCTGCTCTGGAGCTGCAGGATCGCCCTGCCTCCGGCCCGAACCCCCAGCCAGAAGCCAACAGCCCCCTCCGGGCTGCAGACAGGGGTTCACCCTCACCCCCACACCTCCTTGCAGCCGGGCCCCAGCTCAGACCACACCGCCTCTTCCAGGCAGCCCCCTGGCTGCATTCCCCTGTGCAAGGCCCTCTCTCGCTCTTTCTCTGGGGGCGCTGTCGCCAGCCCCGCACTCTGTCTGCTCTCTGCCGGTCCACGGGGCCACTGGAGTCACCTCTCCCTCCACACCTTTGCTCGAGGGCCCCTCTGCAGCCACTTGCGGTATCACAGACCCCTGGGGAGGCCAGTAGGTTCGCTCTCTGCCTCTCTGTCTCTGTCTGCTGTGGAGCCTACTGTCCTTTCTCCCTGAATGTGGGGACCTGACCACACAGGGACGAGGCCCTCCTTTCCCTGCTCTCCCCTAATAGTGTGAAGCCTCAGCAGCCTCCCCCGCCCACCACCAGGCCGCACACAGTCCCTCCCGGGCGTCCTCCTGGCCGCAGAGAGCCTGACCTCCTCCTTGGCCGCTGGGGATGCTCCCTGAGGACAAGAGTCCTTCTCCTGTCCGTGGGGATCTGTGAGGACGACTCCTCGTAAGTAGCCGTGTGTCCCATGGAGGCAAACAATAGGAGCTCAATAAATGTTAGAGAGACCGCCCACAAAGAAGAAGGTGGCCAGGCCTCCTTGGGCAGTGCTGGTTTTACGGAAAACCGGAGGCAGAACTCGCCCTCTGTACTGGGTGGTCTCAGGGCCACCGCCAACCCGAAAACACCTGCCCCCACAGGGCTGCGCGTCTCTTCCAAAGCCAGCAGCCCCCAAGCCCAGCGCCCAGGCCCACTCCCCCGCTGGTGCCTTTGAGCAGGAGTCTGGAGCCCCACCGGGTTTTGGGGGCCACATCTGTAAGACAGGGCTAAGGCTACTGCCCCCAGTGCCCCGCCTGAGCTCCGGTGAGGCTGTGACACTGGGCACGGACAGCGAGCTGGGAGCACGGTGCCAGCACCTGGCCAGCACCGCTCCTACTAATTGTTTTACATCAACTAGGAAAGTGGCCAGTGACCTCGGGGGGGTCACTGAGCCTCTCTCAGGGGCGGGGAAGGCTCCCCACTGGCACCCCCATCCAGAGCTGACCACCGCTTAGGGGTGGCAGGGCACTGACCGGCCAGTGGGCCAGCCCACGGGCACCCTGGAGCTCTAGACTGTCACAGAGCTTCTGGGTCCCGCATGCGCTCAGCTCAGCCTGTGGTGGGGACTCGGCCTCGGACCAAGCACGGGGCCACATTCCCAGCTTGCACGTCTGCCCGCCTCCTCCCCACCCTGCCTGCCTGTCAACACGGGAGCTGGCAGGGAGGGGACGGCAAACTGGAACCGAGGCGTCTACTCGAGTGCTCCCTGGCCCTGACTTTGTAAAAACATCTGCGGGGACTCTTCCTCGAGAGAGGGGAGGCTGCTGCTTCCTCTGAGCTGCCTGCTGCTGGGAAAGAGGCGAAACCGAGAGCTGGAAAGGCGACCCTGTAATCACGAAGGCAGCCACTGGGGTGTGGAGTCATCAACTCATTAGCAAGTCCGAAGACCGTGACTGCAGAGCAAGTGACAGAAGGGCCCGGTGAGGTGGCCGGGATGCTGCTATGTTCCTTTCCATTGTCCCCAAGGCCCCAGGGCAGGGCCACAGGCGAGGGACAGGTCCTCAGGAGCCCACAGGCTGGTGGGGGACAGGCGTGTGCAGACACGGGGGTGTTCTGGGCCAGAGCAGGGCTGCCCTCGCAGCAGAGCCCGCTCCGAGCCCAGGCCTCAGTTTCCCCCTCTGCGCCCGGGGTGGTTATGACAGAACCCAGAGGCTGTCTGGGTCCCGGACCCAATCCCCTCCTGCAGCCGAGTCCTTAAGCCCCCCCGTCACACCGCCGCCCCCCACCCCTGCACGCACAAGGCAAACCAGGCAGGTGTCAGGGCTTCCCTCCTCTTCCAGTCCCCTCGGTCCCCTCGCAGGGCCAGCCTTCCTGTCCCCATGCCCCAGCTCTGCGGACGGCTGCCTGCCAGGCCCCACCTCCAGGCTGCAGCTTTCTCCGTCCCGCTCCCCGAGGCCCCTTCTCCAACCCTCTCATTCCTCGGAGCACAAGGCTGCCCTGCAGCGCGAGCGCCAGGCTGACCCTTCCCTCCCAGGCGCCCGCGGAGGGACAGACCAGCTCGTTCACTGGCAAAACCACATGCCACCGGGGGCAGGGACACACCGCAAGTAGGGTCCTCCCCCAGGGACCCGGCGTGGGCCCCAGCTGGGCGCGTCTTCTTCAGCGCCGCCCAGGGAGAAAACTGGGACTTTGTGAAGGGCTGTAGAGCAGAGCCCAGACGGACTGCAGGGCAGAGTGGGGGGCCTGGCACACGGCTGCCACTTCCCTCTGCAATAAGGAAGTGGGACAGGAGGGACCCGGGAAGTGCCCGGGGTGGCTGGCGGCCGGCTGTGTCTGGAGGGAGACAGACAAGAGGGCACATCTGACCCACAGCGCCCGGCAGCGCTGCTCTGAGCTGGCCGGGGAGTCCTCTCCTGCCGACCCAGATGCAGGGAGCTCAGGAAGCCCAGGCAGGGCCTGAGTGCCTTTGGAAGGCTTCCCAGCGGAGGTGACCTTGGGGATGGGCCTTGAAGGGTACAAATGAGTTTGCCAAATGCAGGGGAGGGGGAGGCCTTCCCAGCAGCAGGACACACTTGAGCCAGGAAGGCCGCCTGCATGCCCAGCTATTTTGGGAGCCTCGTCAGAGACCCGGCAGAGTGAGGGGAGCAGCTGTCCCAGAGGCCGAAGGTCAGGGGGGCTGGCCGGCTAGGGTCCCGAATGCCAGGCGCTGGGAGGCGTCGAGGGGAGCCTCCGACGGGCTCTGAGAAAGGGAAGGACAAGGTCGGGTCTTAAAAAAGTTCCAGCAATTGCCCTGTAGCCATGGAGAGGGCAGGCTGTGGGGATGGCAACGAGGAGACCACTGGGTCCCCCTGGGAGGCCAGCGGGGCAGAGGGGGCTGGGGCCTGGGGCCCAGGAGCAGGGGCAGAAGGCAGAAGCCCAGAATTGGAAGTGGGAGGGGGCCCTGCTTCTGCTCCCCACACCCCCTCCTTAGCGGGGCGGGGACCCTACAGGAGGCAAGGGCTCCACACAGCCCTGCTCCCCAGCTAACACGAAGGGGAAACAGGGTGGGAGAAGTCGGGATTTGGCCGACGTTCAGGCAGGGCCTGGGGAGGGGGGTCGGGGGTGTGGGAGGATCCAGGACGTGGTGAGGGCCTGGAAGTTTCCAGAAGGTCTGACTCTCCTCCCTGCACATCTAGCTGGTCTCCGTGCCAGCCCCTCGAGTCCCCCTGAAGGTTGGGACAGGCCCTGCCCAGCCACCACCCTGCTCTCGGTGAGCCCGCTGCGCCCCCTGCCGGCGCCGTGCGGAGGAGGAGGGGCCAGGGCAAGGGGGCTGTTTTGGGAGGCAGGCGCCCAGTGTTTTCTCCCCGGTCCGCACACATGGCAGAAAGATGAACGGGGAGCCGCTATTAATGAAAACAGCGAGGGGAAGAGACTCGTGGCCATTTTCAGCCCAACGGAGCCCATCGAAGGCTTTATCCAGAGCCATCAGCCCCTCGCCTGCGTCCTCCCAGCCTTGGGGCCACCCGCACGCCTGGGCTCCTGTCACCTGTCAGGGGACCCCCGACTCGCCTCAGCGCAGCCACGAGTTCTGGAAACACAGACGCTCACGTCTCACTGCACAGACAGGAAGGCAGCCTTGCACCGGGCCGTTTCCTCCTGATCGCCCGTCCCTGTCCGCCCTGGCCGTGACCTGGGCGCCTGGCCCGGGGGGCTGCAGGCCAGTGGGAGCCTGTGAGCCCCACGGTACCTCACGGCGGCATTGGAGGGTGCGGCCCAGGACTGGTCAGGCATGGCCAGTGGTGGCCCCAGGGCCCAGGGAGGGGCACAACAACCGCATCTCTGTGTCCCAGGCCCCGCTGAGCTGCTCGCCCGGCAAGGCCCCGAGGCCGCCCCCGCCTCCCAGCTCCTCTGCTGCTGTCCGTTCCCAGCAGCTCACCCAGGTGGCTGGGTGTTCTCACCCCTCCTGGGAGCTCCGCAGGCAGCTGCGGTCGGCAGGATCCAGACCACAGGGCCTGCTCCGTGGAACTTCCCATCACGCCTCGGCCAGCCCAGCCAAACGGCTCCCCTGGCGTCCTGGGAGCCCGAGGTCCGGCCACCCTGGCTGGAGAGGTGCCCAGGCCATTCCCGACACACCAGGATGGGGGACAGACAGGGGGCGGAGGGGAGACGCTAGAGGCCACCGCACAGTGCAGGTCAGGGAGGGAGGGGCGGAGGAGAGAGGAGCCCACCACCTGCCCCACACTGGCCTAGGACCCGCCCTGCCCTCCCCCAAGCGTGCAGGGCTCCTGCACCTTTGTCCAGCACCCCAGTGGACACGTGTCCCAGATTTTTCCTTTCTCGGCACCAAAGTGAGCGGATTTCCAGCATATTTCTGTTCCCGACATGCAAAGATCTGGGGTACACCGGGGTTGTTTTTTATGCCCCCCGGGGGCCACCTTGAATAGAAGTTGGAGAGAGAGTTTCCAGGCCCTCCCAGCCCTGTGGCTCTCAGGCCCTCAGCTGCCGCCAGGCAGGAGGGACAGACATTCCAGGAAGGAGCCGCCGGGAGGGGTAGGAGGCCGGGCGGGGGACATCCTCCCAGCGTAGGTCAGGTGGAGCCACCCAGAGGCCTTGGCCAGGAACTGACGCCCACTCTCACCTGGGGAGGCGCTGGACCAGGTGACCAGGTGCAGGCAGAGCAGGGGGTGACGCACCGGGCCTGGGGCTGGCTCCGGGTGTCTCAGGAGGCAGCTCCGTGGTGTCACCTCTGCTTCCGCCACCTGCCCCTCCGGACCTAAGCTCCCTGAGGTCAGGAAGGATGACGTGGGCACCCCCTGACTCCCTGTGGCCCCGCGGAGCAGGGGAGCGCAGGGCCCGTCAGGAAGCGCACCTGTGACCAGGGCTTTGACGTCCGAGCAGGGTTTTTTCAAGGAAAGTAACTTGGGATTGCTTTTCTTTCTGAAAATACATGTTGTTGAAATAAAATGCTAGAAAAAGCTGAGTTGCCCTTTTTTTTCAAATCAACGTGGTTCTTCTACACAGAAAACATCGACCAGATGTGTTTCCTTCCAGTCTTTTTTTCTGGGCCTCTGCGCCCGGTCCACTTTGTGCCCCAGAGACCAGATGTCATCGCAATGGTGTTTCTCACCAGTTGCCCGGCAGAAGCATCCCCTTCTGTTTACACACATCCGACAGGCGCGGAGTCTCCATGGCTACGCACGACAGCTCACTAAGTGGTTCGCGCTGCAGTGGAGGGCGGTTTTTATTCAGGACGTGCAGGCCTGGAAGTCTCACTGTTGTCGGTGGAAGCGGTTCTGTGGGTGTCATTGTGCCGAGCAGTGTTCTCCTGTTTGAGATGAATTGCTTTCAGTCGTTCCTCAAAAGTAGAATCTCTGTATCTGAGATGATAGAACTCCTTTAGAGGGAAAAGTAAGGCCTTTTTTTTTTTTTTGCTTGATACAAGTAATACGCATTCAATTTGGGAAACTTAGAAAATAGAGACACGTATAAAGGGGAAACACGGGCCACCAACAACCTCGGGAACGTCGTCTCTCTCCCACTCACACGGGAGTGTGGTGCACGTGCTCCCGCACATTTAGGAAGAGAGGAGACGGTCTCCAGCTTCCTCGGCCAGCACCTCAAGGGGACACGTCCCCGGCTTTAGGGAAGGCTGGGCGCTCCGGGCACCCAGGTCAGCATGAGGACCCCGTGTCCCTCTTTAAACCCCCAGGACTGTCCCTTTCCTCAGCCCGATGGTGCCTCTGGTTTGGGGTGTGGGCTGGGGGTGCCAGCTCCTGCCGGGAGAGCCTCTATTGCCCTGGAAGCTAAAGGTGAACTCGGCCCAGCTCAGCCACCGCCGAGCCTCTGTCACCCCCTCGTCACCTTCACGGGCCCATGGTGGGGGTGCCCACCTCCATCGCCCAGGGCCAGTTGCCTCCGACCGCTCTGCTCTGAACCCCCACTGAGCCATCCACAAGCCCTGTTGCTCTGATTTTCAACTGTGTCCAGAGCCCAGTCACACTTCTGTGCCACCCCCGTCTGGCCTGCATTCTGGTGACACGCCCCCAGCTGCTCTCCCAGCTTCTCCCCTGCAAGGCAAGGCCGTGAAAGCCAGACCCCCTCGTACACTGCCTCGTGACCCGGCCGTTAACCAGGCCCCCGCAGGACCCGGCTCTCCCCCCTCCTGCCACCTGCCTGCCCTCCTCCTGCCTCTGGCTCCCCTCCGGCCATACTGGGCCCCGCCACTGCTCAGACACCCGGAGGCCCTGCCCTGCCCCTGGGCTCGGGCGGTCGGTCCCCTCTGCAGAGCGTCCTTTGCCTGGGTCGCCGCACGGCTCACACCTTCACCTCCGTCAGGTCTCAGTGAAACCCACCTTCCCAGTGACCTGTCACCTTCCCCACTTTGCCCCCCACACACACCTAGTTGGTCAGACTCATTCCTTCAGCACCTTACTGCCCGCCAGCCTCCTAACCCATCAGATACTCCCCACTATCCTACTGGCGGCGGGTGGGGCAGGGGTTCCCCCCCACCGCCCTGGTAGGAGGCTGGGCACCCACAGGCACAAGTCCCCCGCTCTCTTGGTTCCCATTTGGCGTCAGAGGAAAGAGAGTTCCATCCTGTTTGCCTCTGTCTGCCACCCCAGAACCCAGGGATTCTGGAAGACCAGGGTAGCCACACCCCCAATCAGCTCTGCAAACAGTATTTCCCAGCTTCCTCCCTCCCCCAGGATAAGTGCCCAGGACAGTGTGGGTCCCTGAGCACCAGGGACTGGCAGAAAGCTGACGGGCAGCTTGGGTGCCCTGGGGTCCCATCTCAGCCCCTTTCAGCAGACTCAGCCCCCCGCGTGGGTTCGCACTGTGGTGCAGAAAGCCCAGCGGTGGGCATTGGCTCGGACCCCTGAAACCCATCCAGACCAGCCACTTCCAACACACCACCCACCTCCAGCCCGCCCTGGGGCTGCCAGCTCTTCAGCGGGGTGCAGGGCGCAGGGCCCACGTGGGCCGAACTGCTCGTCTGGATCCAGACCGACCCCGCCTGAGGCGGGCACCACCTGCTGTCCGGCTCGCGCACACCTGGGCTCCAGGTAGGACCTGTGCTTGGCACCCCTGCCCCCTTGGCCCTCGGAACGGCACCGGCTGCATCGGAAGAGGGCCACCCACGGCGAGCGGTGCCCGACATCGGCTGTCTGCTGGAATTCGTGTCCATCCCCGGCGCTCCCCCCGTGGAGTCTGGCTCTGCAGGACCCTTCTTCTCTTAGAGACCTGGGCAGCCTCCTCCCTGCTGTCCACCCAGCGTCAGGCTCGTGCCCTGGGTGCCGGCGCCTTCCCAGGCCAGGTCCCAGGAGCACTCACTGCGCTCTCACCGCGTCCCGGGCAGTGTGCCGGGGGCTTCCCTCGCACAGGCGCCGCTTATCTCTCACCTGCCCTGCGCTCCGGCAGGTGCCCTGTGCCCGGCGATGGGGGCTCAGAGAGGTTGAGGGCCGGGCCCCAGGTCACACCGCCGGCCAGTGGCGGAGCCAGGACTGAAACCCACAGCTCCGAGGACAGTCCGCCTGTCATCAGCCCCTCCCTTCAAGGCACCTGACCCCAGAGGCCAGCTCTCCTGGGGTCTTCAGGAGCAGCCCAGCCCCCGCTCCCCCCCTCACTCCTTCACCCTGGCTCCCCTGGGTGACACCGGTGACACTGATACAAATCAATCCGGAAAGAGGCAAACAGGATGCTGAGCCTGGGTGCAGAGCTGGAGGGCGGGGAGAGCCGGGTGCGAGCTCCGGGTTCCTGCTGACCGGGCTGGCCGGCCCAGGGCCCACGTCCCTCTCTGTGAGCGGGCAGCACGCGGCCTTCCTCGGGAGGGCCCTCAGAAAGCCCTGGGGACTGCAGGCCCAGCCCCGTGAGGGCTTGTGGCCGTCAGAGCCCGGACCCCTTAGGCCGGGGCCACTGCGGCCCCGCCGCGGCCAGCAGGGCCCCAAGGGCAGACAGACGGCCTTTCTCAGCCCTCCCAGACACCTGGCCCGGCCGCCGGCCGCCACCAGGAAGAGGGCTGCGGAGGGGCGGGCCTGAGACGCGGGCCGCACAGCGGCGCCCCTTGTTTGGGGCCTTGGCGGGCCTTGGGGCCGTGTTGATCTTGGAGGCCCCGCGGGCGCTCAGGGCCTCCGAGCGAGGCGTTCCTCGGCTGCTTTATGGAAATTATTTTATGGTCCGTGTAGGTGTTGGGCAACTCCCATCCTGCAAATATTTCCAGGCTAAAAATACTGTGGCCACGCTCCTCGGAGGACTTGGGGGGCACAAGGGCCGACCCAGGCCCCAAGCCGCGGGCTCAGGTGTGCAAGGCCGCAGCTCTGCTTTCCTGCCGCTCGCGCTGCTGAGGCCCCTGCCTGGGGGTGGCAAAAGCCAGGCCTCCGTTCGGTGTCCCTCCCCTGACACCCCCATATCCCAGGGATGGGGACCTGGGGGGCAGGGAGGGTGGACATAGGCAGCAACTGTTGTGGGGGGGCAGTGTCTCAAAGATCACGACAGCTACGCCCTGCCCGCCACCCCCCTCCCAGCTCTACTTCGGCCAGTGAGCCTCAAAAGCCTATTTTGAAATTCAAAAGTCAAGAATTCACTTCTCAACAGCCCAACGGTTCCTCAAGAGCGTGAACCTAGAGCCGCACACGAGCCAGCAGTCCCACCCCCGGGCACAGACTGCACGGAACCGAAAGCAGAGGACCTTGGTTCTCAGACTTTGCTCACACCAGAAGCCCGTGCGCGAAGCTATTTGTTTGAGCACAGCATCAAGATTTCCCATCAGAAATAATGTAAATTGAATTAATTTGTTCCGGGCCCCCAAAGGACTCTCCGTTTTAACCTTTCTTATATGCAGTACATGCCTAATGTTCTGTTTAATCTGTAAATAAACACTTCTAAAAAACAAAAAGGACAGGGAATATGAATGAAAATTTAACGAAAAGGAAGCAAGACGTACATTTACTGTGCAGATGTACGCACACACCAGAGCTTAGCTTTACTGTTGAGAGCGACCAAGAACAGACGGTGGAGAGGAGGGCAGGGGGTTCACTGTTTGGAAGGGGGTCCCCTTCCACCCCAGCCGGCCTGCTGTTCTGCCGGGGTTCTGCCTCTCTGAGCCCCCAGCACTTGCGACAGGCCCGCCAGGCCTCTGTCCCACCGCGGGCCTGCCTGGGGCTTTTGCGTGGTCTGAAGTGAGACGCTGCGTGGCCCTTGAACAAGTTCTTGCTCGGTTTGCTCCTTCTTCGTCAACCTGACGTTTCTCCCGGTTTCCCAAGCATTTCCTTGACCAGTGAAGCCGGAATATCCCCTCTTCCCTCCCCCTCCGCACTGCGGCCTACGGCTGCGCCCTCTGAGGGGCTGGGAGTCCCCAGGGGCTGGGCTGGGTGCTGGGGGCCTCCACCAGTGCCCCCACACCCTCCTCTGCGTCCACCTCCAGGCCCCTGCGCCTGCCCGGAGACTCAGCGCCCTCCACAAGGGGCTCGCCCTCCGAGCCCTGGGGGTCTCAGCAGCAGCAGCAGACTCGGGCCACAGCCCTTCCAGGCCCCTTGCCTGGTCCTGGAAGGCATGTCCCCCCACGCTCTGCGAGCCTCCAACACGCAAGGACAGTAAAATGTGCCTTCCAGCGCTCCCTGCGGGTTGCCCCCACCCGCCTCGGAAATAGTGCCTTTGTGTGGACTTTCTGGAAGTTAGAAATGGCCTGCTGGCCCACGGGCTGGCTGAGGGGAGCCGGGTTAGGTGGCCGAAGCCCCGCCGGGACGGGGCTGCCCCTCCGGGCCTGCACCGGGCAGCAGCGCTGTCCGCGAGACGGGGAGCCCGGAGCGGAGTTGTTTTTCCCGAGCTCTTGCTTCACACTGGAGGCGATCACTTCTTGAATCCACTCAATAAAAAATCGCCTGGTTCCCCCAGCTTTGTGATTAGCCCTCCACATCACATTCAACTTGCTTTTCATGACACGGCGTTTCTCGGAAACTCACGGGTTTGCAGAGTGGTGGACGAGAAGTGGTTTCCATTGAAAGTCTCCGCACAATAACGTCCTTCGCCGGCTCGTGTCCGGCAGCGACTTGTCCCCGCCGTGTGCTACGCGCCCTCCTGGGTGTTTTCTCCCAGAAGAGACCCGTCTCATCACAATGGAACACTTGTCGGGGACAAATCCTCCCTTGGCCTCTGTGTATTCCAAACTTCTGCCATGAAATCACCGGTGGCTGCTCCGTGGGAGCCGGTGGCCTCCCCACACCTCACTGCACTGGGACCGCCACTTCTCCCCTTAGATGTGCGAACCCCCCCTCCCGGCCTCACTCGCGTCCCTTCCAGCCCGCGTGCCCGAGGCACCTTTCCGGAGGCCACGCGCTGCCTCTGCTGTCTCCCGTGTCACCGCCTCCGAAACGCGGTCACGGGCCAACCGCCCTTGGTTCGCTTGTCCGAATCAGCACCAGCTCCCCCGCCTCCTCCACTACCCTGAGCGTTGTTCGGGAGCAGGTCCCCCCCTCGGCCACAGCAGCACTCCCGCTGGCCTCTTCCTGCTCCTGAACCACGCCCACCGTCGGTTTCGCCGCGCCATGCCACGCAGCCAGGTCGGGTGGCCGAGCGCCTCTCATTGTACTTCTCGAGTGTTCCTTTTTAAAGCTCTGTTGTTCTCACGACCTTCCTTTTCACTCTGCTGCTCTCGCTAACTCTGAGAGGACCCGTGGTGACTTACAGGATGTATGTAAAAATAATACGCAGTGAGTTCTGGTCAACATGAAGGTGTAGGTAGAAACCCTTCACTTCCTGGCACAACCAAAAGGAGGATAACAACCAATGTAAAGTCAGCAAACAACCCGAAGTGCCAGAAAATCAAACTGCATGGAACTCCAGCAACCGAGGAATTAAAATAAAAATCAACCAGAACAACCAGACCGGTAGGAACCCACAGCAACGCCATGTGGGCGGGGCCAGCTCAGAAAAACTGGGGAGAGGCAGGTAGCTGAACGGGAAACCGAGACTCAGAGCCGACTGTGGGCTATGGCAGATGCCCCGGTGGGAGAAACCCCCAGTCGCACACGAGAGTCCATTGAAAAGTGCACTAGAGACGAGCAGGTGAACCGCACTGGTCCCTCTCTGCCCCTCCCCCACAGGCAGCGCTGCTGCACAGCCAGGAGGGGTGCCCCGCCCTGGTGAATACCTGAGGCCCCGCCCCCTCACACTTAGCAGGTGTGCGGACGCAAAGAAACATGGCCCAAATGAGAGAACAGACCAAACTTCAGACAGAGAGCTAAGCGATGAGGAGACAGCTAACCTATCTGATAGAGAATTTAAAGCCTTGGTCATCCAAATGCTCACAGAACTGACGGAGCTTGGTCGAAAAATGAAAGATACCCAAAGTGAAATAAACCAAAATATTCAGAGAACCAACAGTGACAGTGAGGAAACCAGAACTCAAAGCAACGATTTGGAGCCAAAGGAAGAAATAAACATCCAACCAGAACAGGATGAAGAAACAAGAATTGGAAAAAATGAAGAGAGACTTAGGAACCTCGGGACAACCTGAAATGTTCCAATATCTGAATTACATGGGTGCCAGAAGGAGAACAACAGCAAGAAATGGAAAACCTATTTGAACAAATAATGAAGGAAAACTTCTCCAATCTGGTGACAGAAATAGATTTCCAGGAAGTCCAGGAAGCCCAGAGAGACCCAAAGAAGTTGGACCCAAGGAAGCACACACCAAGGCACATCATCATTAAGTTACCCGAGATTAAAGATAAAGAGAGAATTTCATAAGCAGCAAGAGAAAAGGAGACATTTACCCACAAAGGAGTTTCCATTAGACTATCAGTTGATTTCTCAAAAGAAACCTTGCAGGTAAGAAGGGGCTGGAAGGAAGTATTCCAAGTCATGTGAGGCAATGACCTATGTCCCAGATTGCTCTATCCAGCAAAGCTATCATTTAGAATGGAAGGGCAGATAAAGTGCTTCCCAGATAAGGTCAAGTTGAAGGAGTTCATCATCACCAAGCCCTTATTATATGGAATGTTGAAGGGACTTATCTAAGAAAAAGAAGATCAAAACTATGAAGAGTAAAATGACAACAAACTCACAACTATCAACAAATGAACCTGAAAGAAAAGAAAAAGCAACGAAAACAAAAGCTAAGGAAACCACTAGAACAGGAGAACAGAATCAGAGAAATGGAGATCACATGGAGGGTTTTCAGTGGGGAGGGGAAGGGAGGAATGGGGGGAAGGTAGAGGGAAGAAGCAGCATAATTGGTAGGTACAAAATAGAAAGGGAGAGATAAAAAATGATATAGGAAACAGAGATCTCAAAGAATTTATATGCATAACCCATGAACATGAACTAAGGGGGGAAATGCTGGAGGTTGGGGGGTACAGGGCAGAGGGGGGAAGGGGGGAAAATTGGGAAAACTGTAATAGCATAATCAATAAAAAATACTTAAAAAAATAGACTTCTGGCCAAGATGGAGGCATAAGTAGACACACTGTACCTCCTTGCACAACCGAAAGAAGGACAACAACAAATTTAAAAACAAGAAACAACCAGAACTAACAGAAAATCAATCTGTATGGAAGTCCGACAACCAAGGAGTTAAAGAAGAAACACTCACCCAGACCAGTAGGAGGGGTGGAGACGGGCAACTGGGCGGAGAGGACTCGAGGCAAGGCAGCAGCTGGAGGACTGGGGTGGGCGAGGCAGTGGCTTGAGGACCAGGCAAAGCAGAAGCTGGCAGAGCGGATGGTCCCACATTCACCTGCAGATAAACTGTGAGGAACAACTGGGGAGCAAGACAGACCATGCATCCCAGGGTTCCAGCGCGGAGAAATAAAGCCTCAGAACCTGAGTGAAAACACCTGTGGGGGTTGAGGCAGCAGGAGGAGAAACTCCCAGCCACACAGGAGAGTCTGTTAGAGACCCACAGGGTCCTAGAACGTGCACAAACCCACCCACCTGGGAATCAGCACCAGAAGGGCCCAGTTTGCTTGGGGGAAGCGGGAGAAGTGACTGAAAGCTGGCTGAGAGCCAAGCAGGAGGCACTGTTCACTCTCTGGCCCCTCCCCACATAGAGCGTCACAACGCAGCAACTGGGTTGCCTCTCCCTGGTGAATATACCTAAGGCTCCGCCCCTCACTACATAACAGGTGCACCAAGACCAAAAAAAATGGCCCAAATGAAAGAACTGATCAAAGCTCCACAAAAAACACAGCGACGAAGAGGTCACCAGCCTATCAGATGCAGAGTTCAAAACACTGGTAATCAGGGTGCTCACAGAATTGGTTGAGTAGGGTCACAAAATAGAGGAAGAAGTAAAGGCTATGAAAAGTGAAATAAAGAAAAATGTACAGGGAACCAACAGTGACAGGAAGGAAACCAGGACTCAGATCAATGGTGTGGACCAGAAGGAAGGAAGAAACATTCAACCAGAATAGAGTGAAGAAACAAGAATTCAAAAAAATGAGGACAGGCTTAGGAACCTCCAGGAATCTTTAAACGTTCAAACATCCAAATCATAGGGGTGCAAGAAGGAGAAGAATAAGAGCGAGAAATGGAAAACTTATTGGAAAACATAATGAAAGTGAACTTTCCCAGTCTGGCAAAGGAACTAGACTTCCAGGAAGTCCAGGAAGCTCAGAGAGTGTCAAAGAAGTTGGACCCAAGGAAGCACACACCAAGGCATGTCATCATTAAGTTACCCAAGATTAAAGATAAAGAGAGAATTCTATAAGCAGCAAGAGAAAAGGAGACAGTTACCTACAAAGGAGTTCCTATTAGACTATCAGCTGATTTCTCAAAAGAAACCTTGCAGGCAAGAAGGGCCTCGAAAGAAGTATTCCAAGTCATGAAAGGCAAGGACCTACATCCAAGATTGCTCTATCCAGCAAAGCTATCATTTAGAATGGAAGGGCAGATAAAGTGCTTCTCAGATAAGGTCAAGTTAAAGGAGTTCATCATCACCAAGCCCCTTATTACATGAAATGTTAAAGGGACTTACCTAAGAAAAAGAAGATAAAAATATGAACAGTAAAATGACAGCAAACTCACAGTTATTAACAACCACACCTGAAACAAAAA